>PITA01007757.1:64409-89365 GCA_004023965.1 Spilogale gracilis
AAAAAAAAAAAAAGAGTTTAAAAAAAGAAAAATGTTAAGTTGTTTGGGATTTTGTGATGTTTGTGGTATATTTCAGCTTTCGAAAATCTCTTTAGTTTGGTTTATTTCTGTTGTCATCATAAATAAATTTTATTCACTTTTTTTTAAAGATTTTATTTATTTATTTGACAGAGAGAGAGAGAGATCACAAGTAGGCAGAGAGGCAGGCAGACAGAGAAGAGGAAGCAGGCTCCCTGTTGAGCAGAGAGCCAGATGTGGGCCTCAATCACAGGACTCTGGATTTATGACCTGAGCTGAAAGCAGAGGCTTTAACCCACTGAGCCACCCAGGCACCCCAATAAATTTTATTTACTTTTTGACCTAATGTTTTATTCATAAATTCAGTTGTTTTTAAAAAGAGAGCCCACCACAATGTATAAGCTTCAATGCTTTTAAGACAAACCTTTAAAACACAAGTGGCATAATCTTCCTATTTACCCCAAACTGAAACACCCACCCATTCCTTCATCTTCCCCTGCTTTCCTTGGCTCTGAAAGTGTTGGGAGGCAAGACCTAACCAAGACACCTGATAAAGGCCACTTTTTTCTTCACTGACAAAAGTTTAGGTAAAGATATAAGAAAGAATGAGATGGAGGTAAAGAATAAATATACCCTAATATGTAACAAGTATCACATTAACAACTATATAAGATGAAGGTTTTCTGGTCACATTGTTCACAAAATAAGAGACTACGAAAACCAGAATAGATGATTAAAGACTATGTGGTCCAAACCTCTATTATTCTGATGCTAGCTAGTCTTATAGACTGCAAACATTGAGGGACTTTCTCCATCTCTTTGAACTGAAAAAAAAATGAGAGAGAAAGCCAGAATTAGAAACCAAATCCCAAATTTCAGTGACCAATGAGCTTTCTACATTAAAAACAAAAACAAGTAGAGAAAGTCAAGTATCACATGGTTTCACTTACTTGCGGTGCATGAGGGGTAACCTGGAGGACAGTGGGAGAAAGAAAGTAAATGGGAAGTAGGGTAATCCAGGGAGAGAAACGAAACAACAGAGACTTTGGACACAGAAACAAACTGAGGGACTTGGAGGGAGGGGGGTGGAGGGATGGGAGAGCCTGGTGGTGGGTACCGAGGGCACCTATTGCATGGAGCACTGGGTGTGGGGAATGGGGAATGAATCTTGGAACACTGGAAAAAATAAATTTAAGTAATAATAAAAAAGATAATAAAATAAATTAAAAAAACCCACAAAAAACAAAAACAAAACAAAAAACTCTCTTCTCAGGACATGATATTAACCAAAAAATATTGCTTCTTCCTAAGATTTTACTCACACATACACACTTGTGGCCTTGAGCACTCAGAAAAAAATAGAACCAGGTCTTAGATTTTAGGTCTTAATTATCCCACTCATTTTTTCACCTTCTCCCTGGGAGACAAGTTAGATTACTGCTTCTGTATTACTGACAAGGAAATTGAGGTACAAAGAGAGGAGGTAAGAAGCACAATAGGACACTTCAACTTCTGATTGAGGAAAAGGTTTTGTTTCAAAAAGTCTTTTGTAAATCTATTGTTTGCAACTCAGAATTCATTTCTCCATAAAAAGTCAAGTCATGCATAATGGTTGAGTGCGTATTTTAAAAAACTTCTAGAATACCTATTTAACATACCTTCTATCCAGAATGTAGCTCTGAATGAAGATAGATGTAGACTATACTCATGTCAGTTTAATGACACTTCTATGGGGAAAATAGATTAATTCATTTTGGGAAATTAAGATGCACAGAATATCACTTATAGGGCTAACTTACTTTCTTTGTGTTCAAAGAGATTAAGAAATCCCCTCAATGTCTCTCATCTATAAGACTGACTAGTATCACAATAATGGAGGTTTGGACCACATGGTCTTTTACCACCTATTCTGGTTTTCATAGTTTTCACAGAAAACATTCATTTTAAAAAGATACTAAAGAAAAATGTTTTTACCAACCTCAAAGTTGGAGAAAGTTAGAGAAATTGTTCTTGGGAAAACAGTTTTGGGGAGATAAAAAATCTATCTTTAAAAGTTTGAGAATTAAAAATCATGCCACTTTAGATGTCACCTATTATATGACTCATGACATCATTGACTGTTGCAAATAAGAGGAGGTACATAATTATAAGATCAAAATAAATACTTAACAATTTTTTCATTGATATTACCTACTTTATAAGAGTCAAGATAAGGAAAAGCATACAATTTTCTGTAAAATTGCCATATTTTCAAAATTTAAGTAAAATGATAACATTTATAGGAGAATTAAGTCTAATGCAATTAAAAAAAGACATTGAAATAAAAATTTGAAAAGGTCTAAAGAAGGCTCCTACTTCTGAGGCATGAACACATGAATTTGGAATGTAGTTATTTTATGGCTATCTGTGCAAGTGTTTCATTTTTAGCCAAGGCAAGGAAAATTAAAAATATCCAAACACTACGTATGTCATAAATGTAACTACTGTTTATTTTAAATCATTTCATTCCCTTTTATGCTTTTTTTTAAAAGCAGCTGTTGCCATTGCTACATGTTTATACCAATCAATCAACCCCTTGCTCCAACATTTGCAACAAAATCCAGAAACCACAAGCTGCAGTGTATCTCTCCATCTACTCATCTTGGCAGCCATGAAGAGAAATCAAGTGAAAAGCATTTTATGTTAAAGGGGTAAAAAAGTTCATCTACATTTATATTTATATTTAGCTGTATTGAGTTTGCAGGCACAACTTTTGGGATGAAATAGGGGCAAAGTTTTCTGAAGTCTTAGTCCATAGCATTTCAGAAAACCATCAAAGATGTGGTCCTATCATGCTTTGCCTACAGAAAATTGTCCACTGTAATTTTGGCCGAATTTTCAAAGGAAGGCTTATGACCACACCTTGTGAGAACTTTTCTCCACCACCCATAGTTAATCAACGTACACTGTATGATGCTTTGTTGCTTCTCCAATCCCAGGAGAAAGGTTTTTGAATATTCTTGGTGATCAACTTCCAGAATTTGTAGATAGGAAGAGAGAAAGAGACTCAACAGAAGCAAATGAGTAGATATCTGATAGACCATCAAATATTATTTTGAATGTCAAAGTAACAATTACTATTTTCGGAATGCCTGGGTAGCTCAGTTGGTTAAGTGTCCACCTTTGGTTCAGGTCATGATCCCATTTCAGGCTCCTTGCTCAGTTTGGAGCCCACTTCACCCTTGCCTGCTGTTCCCCTGCTTGTACTCTCTCTATCTCACTGACAAATAAAGAAAATATTTTTAAAAAAACCCACAATTATTATTTTCTAATCAAAGCATTTTAACAAACATAATTTTCCAACACTTAGAGAAAGGAGTGGGCAAATATCTATTTATCTCAATAAATCTCATCTTCAGTTTTAATATTACATTTATTATGAAATAGAGTGGAAAACAGATTGTATCCTGGGCATAGGACCCACATTCTACAGCTCTCTTGGAGACCTGGGCTAAGGTGGACATTGCTGTCCCTCTTCCTCTACACACTGACCTTCGCCATACTGCAGAGCAAGCCTCACTCATTTAGGAAATACAGATCCAGGAATCCTGTATCCACAGAAGAAAGAATGTCTCTTCTTTGCCAATATGATTCGTTCTAATCAATACTTAAACATTAAATTCATAGTTCTAATTTAAAATTGTTACAACTGGGGTGGCTGCCTTCAGGTCAAGTCATAATTTCAGAGTTCTGGGATCCTTACTCAGTGGGGAGTCTGTGTCTCCCTCTGCTTTCAGCTCCCTCTGCTTGTGCTCTCTCTCTCTCTCTCTCTCTCTCTCTCTCTCTCTGACAAATAAATAAAACCTATAGAAACAAAATCGCTCTAACACATCTGGCAGTAAATAGTCTTTCAACAAATGTCTGTTGTTGAATAAGGGTATGAATAGAGTTTATAGTTAAGAGATTTACTGATCTTTTCCTACCAGATAAAATTTATAAATAATTGTTTAAAAGTGGTAAACATGCGGCTGTTGTGTGGCTCAGGTCATGATCTCAGCGAGCTCCACATTGGGCTCCCTGCTAAGTGGGGAAGTCTGTTTCTCCTTGTCCCTCTCCTTCTGCCTCTTCCCTCCAGCTTATTCTGTCTCATCACTCTCTCTCTCTTTTTCAAATAAATAAATAAAATCTTTTTTTAAAAAGTGGTAAATATGTGTGTCTGCGTTCATGACATAAGATCGTATACTACAGAGAGAAGTGAAACATGAGATGACATATGCTTTTAATAGGAGGTACTCATTGAATGTTAGTTTTTCTCTTTTCACTATATTACACTGCCTCTGATTTTAAAATCACTAAATAAATATATAATTCCCATTAAAATAAACCATCCTATGTACTTTAACTTCCATGAAGGCTGGAGCAATATCCATTTTGATCTTTTTGTTTTGTTTTGTTTCCCTAACTCTTACCATGATGTGCAATAAATATTTGTCAAATAAATAAAATGTGAATGACTGATTGAATGAATGAATGAATGAAGATCCCAATGTTACTAGAAAATGTTATTAAAAATTAATCTATGGGGCGCTGGGTGGCTCAGTGGGTTAAAGCCTCTGCCTTCGGCTTGGGTCATGATCCCGGGGTCCTGGGATGGAGCCCCATGTCGGGCTCTCTGCCCGGAGGGGAGCCTGCTTCCTCCTCTCTCTCTGCCTGCCTCTCTGCCTACTTGTGATCTCTCTCTCTCTCCCTGTCAAATAAATAAATAAAATCATTTTTAAAAAAGTAATTTGTGTTTGCTTATTTGGTAATCTCCTGACATATGATATTAAAACCCCTTTAAGGAAAACCATTTGCTTATAACTACCAGAGCAGAAGAAAATAAATAATTCATGGATAATTACAAAGTAGAACTTTATATATAGAATTCCCTGTTTTAAGCATTCCATGGCAAGAAGAAACAGACAACTGACATATTCCTAGATCTAGGAGCTGAGCTATCTAGTGGGTTGAAGGGTCTCATGATAACCTTGAACTCTCCACTCTTCTCCAGGAAGCGTGGAGAACACATCTAAAGTAAATGGGAGGCTGGGTCATCATATGAGTTACAGACATATGTACCAGGCTCTCCCCTTCACTCAGTCTCATTCATCGCTCAACAGCTGATTTTTTTTTTTTTTAAAGATTTTATTTATTTGACAGAGAGAAACACAGCCAGAGAGGGAACACAAGCAGAGGGACTGAAAGAGGGAGAAGCAGGCCTCCTGCCGAGCAGGGAGCCTGATGTGGGACTCGATCCCGGGTCTCCGGGATCATGACCTGAGCCGAAGGCGGTCGCTTAACCAACGGAGCCACCCAGGTGCCCCACAACAGCTGATTATTAATGTGGCAAAGATCAAGCCCATTGTGCTCAGAGAAGACTCTCTTGGTATTACTGTTTGCAAGCAAAAAAGGAATTCAAGAATTCTATGTCAGACGTGTTAAAGGAGACTTTTACTTGATATTCTCCACTAAATGAGTGAAAGATGAGGAGAAATATCCAGCTTAATTAATATATATACATGTCATACCTAATTTTATGTTGGCAAACATAAAGAATAATGAAGTAGTACAAATAGGATCTAAACTATGTTTATCATCTGCTTTGGAATAGTCAAATGAAAAAAAGCTACATCCCTGGAAAGGATTCTGAGAGAGGGACTGTTAGTCGATATCAATAGCAAAACTTTGCACAGACATCTCTTACAGATCTACTGGGTACCACAGTGGCTGGGGATCAGCACAAGAGTAGGGATAGGACATAGAGATGGGAGGAAAAGAATTTCAGTGTGAGGAGTGCCTTTCATAATGTGGATAACACACAGTTAGTAAGGACAAGAATGTCCTTTAAATTCACTTAACCCATTTTCTTCACAGTATTCTCCAACTCTCTTTTTCCATAGAGCAAGAATTTTAGGACATTCTGTGTTTAACAAAATGGTAAGGTTCTCCTTTTGCGCAACTTAAAAAAAATCTCCAGAGTACTCAACTCACTCTACAAATTCAAGATCAATTCCTGACACCTCTGTGTATAAAGTTTGGCAAGTCAATAACTTTATTTCTGTAAAAATAAACTTCATTTCTTAAAAAAAAAAAAAAAAAAAAAAGAACAAATCACAGCCACTAAAAATTCAACTCCAGTCTTGGGGGAAGTCTCACCTGAGCTCCTGACCCCAACTCCTTGCTCCTGGCTGTCTTTGCCAAAAGCCAAGAGAGATTCCCACATGCAGAAGGATCCGCCTTGTATCCAGGGCTTAGCAAAGCACAAACTCTGTGTCCTCACCAACCCAGCCACAGCTTTCAGAGCATGTGTCCCTTTGCCCTCCTGCCTGATAGTCAGCCCGGCAGCCTGGAAAATCAGTTAAGCTTTTCAGTCACAGCACCCCCTGTGACAGACGTGTGGAGTACCACATGACTTCTTCAACCAGCTGGTTTTTCTGGCATTTGAATAAAAGTAAAAATAGAAAACAAAGAGGGAGAAGAAAAGTGACAAGCTGAAACCTGTGAAGAGAAAGAGGACAAGGTGCAGAAAATTGGCTTCAGGATGCTGGCGAGGGGGTGGGGTATGATAGGCTGATGGTGCCATCTCGTGGCTGCATGGTACTTGGGGAAAACTAAATCTCTAAGCACAGTGATGTATTTGCTTTGGAAGTGCTAGGGAAAACAAGAGAATACTTTACAAAATGGGCCAGGACTGTGATGAGGACAAATGGTACTGAACTTGTTTGTTTCATAAACAGGGGAAGGATAAGAAAAACCTTCCCAGAGCTGCTTTGCTGCCTTAACAAGTGTATCCTCACCTTTTCTATTTGAGACTTCAATAGAATCTTCCTATTTTCAAACATTGATTTTTCCTCACCTTGGGGTTGCCAAAGTTAGGGGGAAAAAAGAGGGGGGGTTGATAGTTTATTTTGAATTTTAGACCAAAAAAACCTAATTATTTTAGTATAAGTATGTCCTATGCAATATTTAGGGCATACTTATACTGAAAAGGAAATCCTCTTTTTTTGAAATCTAAATTTAACTAGTCATCTCACATTTTATCTGACAACCCTACCTCACCCCTAAGGAAAGGCAATATTTAACCAAAATTTTAGATGACACATTTCTATTAGGATTGAACTGAATGACAAAATATATTACTTTTATCATCTTTGCCATGATATTTTGCAATTATTATAGGTGTGGGTCTGCTAAATCCTAGAAAAAGAATAATTAATAAAATATCTTCAGCATTGAAATGAATTAAATTATGTTCATACTGATGTTTCATACTGAATTCCCATTTATTCTGTAACACATATCTCTGAGCTGGGAACTGGCAAAAAGCAACACAAGTTTAAAGATCTAGTCATTAAAATAGACCCCAAACTAATAACCGTGCAGTGATTAGAAACCAGTATAAATTTGTTAACTTGACCTTAATGTTATTAGTACAAAGCTTATGTGTAGGTGAACAAAGAATTGTGAAACGTGACTGAAAACGAGCCCTGCCTCAGACTCCATGTTCCAGGGAAACAAGAGTCTAAAAAAAGACCTAAGTGTGTCAGCAGCTTTATTTTTCACCTTTAACACACTTGACCATTTGACAGTCAAATTTTGCTTTTCAGATTTTGACTTTTGATGAGAACGTTTCTCTCATTTCACTTTGCTGAAGGACGGGGTTTAATGTCCCACTGAACAATGATAGCTTGTCAACTGCTACACAGATGCTGTGAGTTGAATGATCTTTTGTATTTAGGACAACCTATTCAATTGATGGATGAGGCCAAATCTTCCAGAATTTACTGCAAATATATTTTGGATGTCGTACAATCTTGGCCATTTTTCTCCTTGTGTCGGTCATCAATAATAATAGAGAGGCTTCCTAAAATGAGAAACAATAATATCATTTGGTGTTGAAATAGCCACAGACCCAAGGAGTACTTCTGAGTGAATGATCAACACTATTCACTGCCCTTTGGCTGCTTGCTTTAATTCACTTCAAGCTGGCAGAGACTTCCACTGGCTTCCTTGCCTTTCTTTTTCTTTCTTTCTTTTTTTTTTTTTTTTTTTAAATATCACTTCATGTAGGAGCTGAGACAGAAAATGAGGGACATCCTGGCCCCAACCCTCACACACCCCCTACATGACACCACATTAATATCTCTTCTTTGCTCATTAATGATAGACAAATAACCAACTTTCTGTGGCTTAATTTTGCTCATCAAAGTGGGCTGAAATCTAACCTGCCTTATCTAAATTAAAGAGCCTCGTAATAGTAGGCAAATCACTTTGAAATTCCTGGAGTAGAACACATTCATTAGGGTTTAAATTCTTCCAATTATTAAAGGATGTCTTGGCCTCAGAATTAAGTGCTCTTAGAAGTTATACACCCTGGAAACTGGGCAGTTAAGTGCACTATGCATGTAATGGTATTCCAACACAGGTTTACATTGTTTAACATAAAAGCTGTAGTACTCCATAGGGTATCGATTCAGATCAATTTTCTATTTCTTTTTCTATTGATTAATAATGGAAATTAGGAAGTATATTATTTTTATTTCTATTCCTCCTCCTTCAATTGTCAATAATTACCAATACATACCCTCACACTTAGCTCCTTTGCCCCTGGTCAAATAGATAATAAAAAAATTAGCAGAGAATATAAAATAGTAAATAGGATCCTTTTTATATTAATCCTTTATTTTATAAGAATTACTCTCTTTCAATATCAATTTGTATATCTGGGATTTTTTTTTCAAACACCAACGTACTTCATCAATTAAATTATTTTTAGGTTATGAAAACTATATTAGTCTTATCTAGCCAACAGAATCATTTTATAATTAGAAAAACATAAAATAGAAAATATAAGATCTAAGATTTACTCTGTAAATCTCACAGAATTTGTGTCAAATGAGACAACAAGGATTATAGGAAACAATATATGGTTGGGAGACAGTTCCCCATGGGTCCCTCTGTGAATGTGCATGTCTTGTCAGCAGAGTTACTAATAAGTTTTATCCCAGATATCTTTTCCAAAATGTCTTTTTAAGACATTGTTTTCAAGAGTGGCAAGCAGTCTTGGAAGATATACGTGGTGTCACTCTCCTGGGCAGAGGGTAGATTTGCTTGCTGCCCAGTGTAATAACAATAATAAAACATAGTGAGGTCTCCCTCCAGGCAAAGGTTGGACAGGTTTGTTTGTAGTCCCTTTTAAGACTGGGATTTCTCAGCTGTGACACCAGCACAGAGCATGCACAGCATCCACCATCTTCGAGTGACTCCCTTGGGATCTGGTGGTGGGGAAGGAAATCAATGCAGACATGAAGGCTATGCTGCCTGTTTCACCATGAATAATCAAGTCCTTTGTCTCTAATGCAGGAATCATTTCTTCCTAGCATTCATGGGTCTATGGTAGCTCATAAGGAGGGTACTGTTTCAGACCCTTAGGGTTCTTGACATAAATACATTAATGTGAACTTTTTAAAAATTACTTGTAGATCTTTACAATTCTGAGATCGTATGATTACACTGGAGAATTACCTTACAAACCAATAACGTACCTGTGTGTGTATTTGGGTTTATGTGTATTGTGGATAGGGAAGAATAGCTGAGTCTGTATGTCCCAAAGGTAAGTTTACTAATATGTAGACCACTGTAGCATGCCTAAATCCAGCTAGCATCTTGACACTTTAGTCCCACCATTTCTGCAGAATTCACAAAACTCCTGGACTGGGAACACAGTATAACAGTTGAGAGTACAGATTGTGAAGTCAGTTTGTGCTATCTCAATGCTATCACTTCCCGACTGTGTAATCTCAGAAAAGTTATTTAACCTTTCTTTGTGGTTAGTAACATATACCTCATAGTGTTTTTGGTAAAACCTGGCAGTCAGTAATTCTGTTATTTTTACTTGCATAAGTCAATCTAATTAGATAATTCAGCTCTGTTTGATTTCACTGAGTCACAAACTCGAGGTAGACTATGGATAGGATAAATCTGGCTTAATGCCTAATTTTGTGAAATTTAATGTTTTTATTTATTTTTCAAATTTTGTGTTTTTTAACCATTGCTATCTTTCACACCTTTTTCATGGGTTAACATCAACATTAACTGATACGTTGTTTCCTCAAAATACCTTCGTAATCAGCACAATGAAATAAGCACTAAAATTTCTTAGTAGTTGTGGTGCCTGGGTGGCTCTGTCAGTTAAAGCATCTGACTCTTGATTTCTGCTCAGGTCATGTTTTCGAGGTTGTGAGATTAAGCCCCATGAGGACTATGTACTCAGTAGGGAGTCTGCTTGAGATTCTTTCTCTCCCTCCTCCTCCCCTCACCCTGCTCTCTCCCTCAAAAAAAAAAAAAAACAAAAAACTTAAGAATTATTAGCAACTCTCTTTTTCTATAGCTTTTTATTTGTCATAAAATCTTGTCATAAAGTACTTGTTTCTTACTACTTATATTAAGTATTATATATACACATACTTTTTCAGATAAGGATTTATTGACATTTGGTATCTATTGCCTCTTCTTTTTTTTTTTTTTTAAAGATTTTTTTTATTTATTTGACAGGGAGAAACACAGGCAGAGAGGGAACACAAGCAGAGGGAGTGAGAGAGGGAGAAGCAGGCTTCCTGCCGAGCAGGGAGCCCGATGTGGGACTCGATCCCGGGTCTCCGGGATCATGACCTGAGCCGAAGGCAGTCGCTCAACCAACTGAGCCACCCAGGCGCCCTCTATTGCCTCTTCTACCAAAATCTGAAAGTTATATTCCAAAGACACCTCAGATTAACCAAAATACTTATAAAAGTAATGATTATATAAAAATAAAATATATAAAAATAAAAGTTATGATTATAATGGGGAGAAACTGAGTTTTAGAAACTACTATGCTATAATCAAAGTCTTAGATTCACAATATCAATTTTATATTTTCCTGTGGGAATTTTAGCATTAAAAGTAGCTTTTATGGTTAAAAGTTGTTTTCATTGCATGATAAATTTTTTGATTAAAGCTATAAGTAAGAGACTAGCTAATTCTATACCTTTCAGTCCACATATGATGAGGGTTTTATAAGCTTAGCATATATTCCCATATTAGAAAAAGCATACCTGAAATAAGATGCTTTTTTAAAAAAAATACAAAACAACAATAAATCATAGTATAGTGTATAACTATCATCGGTTAAAAAAATAAAATATGATAGAAACCAATAGCCATATCTCATAAACTCAGAAGTATAGCTGAGCATATTTATGTTACCTACACAATCAATTTTTCTTTACCTTATGATCACTGTATTTCCCAGTATCCTTCAAGGTCACTTCAATTTCACTGTCCAGGGGCCATTGCACTATTTAAGTGTGTGTTAATTATTATCTTTCTAAAGATAGTTAAAATGAGGCTCAGAACTAGTGACAGTCTCCATACTCTCAAGAAAAACCCAATATATTTTCACCAATGATAAAGAATCATTAGGAAAATTTTTCACTGAGCATTTTAGTCTATAACTTAAAAAAAAAAAAACTGAGTAGATCTTATATAGCGATATTCTCTTATTCTTTCTTTTCCCTCTGTCTACTGCCTACCTCATACCTACTAATTTCTGAAAGAAGTTACATGTGACAGGTGGTGTGGATGAATTGCTACCTGCCTGCCTAAGTCTTGCCAAAAATAGCAGCCTAAGTAGCCATTCCAGGAATTCAGAGGGGAAAAAGAAGTGGTTAAAATTCAAAATATGGTCCTACAAAATCTGAAAAGCTCCCTGCTCTGATTACATGACATAGTCATTAATAGGCTCAGCAGGCTGAAATAGGCTGAGATAAGGACCCTTTGTTGTCCTTTACTCTTTCTTCAACTCAAGAACCTGCAGAAGCTTTCAGTTTGGAGTTTTATTTGTCCTTTTTCCCAAACACACGACCAGGCTCTTCTCTGGTCATTGCCAGAATTGATTCACCGTCCAAACTGTTTTTACCATCATGTGTTGATTTAAGTGTTTATTTCTTTTCTTCAAGATCTGAAAAAACAGTGAAGGCAAATGGCAAGAATTGTGCATGGACAGGTGTGGAATCAAGCCATGAGACAGAGATATGGGGCATGGGTGTCTGTTCTGAAATACAGACTCCTGAGCCCATGGCCATTCTGAGCACTCACTTGTGTGTTCCGGCTAAGGGCATATTAATATGCACTGTCTTCCTACAGCCAGCAATGCAGCTGGGAGAAAAACAAATCATCCATTACTGCAAAAATGCTACTGACAAATGAAACATTTCAAAGTTTTATTCTTAAAATGTCCCTTCAGAGTAGAATGTTGTAAAGCTTTACCCTTCTCAGTTCCTAAGGAGGGAGACTGAGGCATGGGGAGGTTAAGTGAGTTGCCCAAGGTCACCCAGGAAGTCAGTGAATTGACCAGAAATAGTACCCAGGACTCCTGCCTCCCATACCACAGTTCCAACCGCTGGGCCGTGTTTCCTGAAGGCAGCATAGCGTTAGACCACAGTGGTTTGCCAGCAACATCAAATAGCATTTTGCCAGAGTAATTTACCTCTTTCGGAATTAAATAATAATATCATTTTACCTTAATCTATCACCTTTAGTCCCAGAGGAGCCTAAAGCGCTAAGTGCTTTAGTTATGAGTTTTAGCAGCTTACATATAAATCACTTCACACACCATTAAAATGCAGCTGTCCTTGGAGTCAATGTTGCAGCTGTTAAACATAAGTATCCCAACTGTTAAACATTTATTGAGCACCAACGATGTGCTAAATGTTGGAGAGAATGCAAAATTTGAATTAGGGAGTTTACAGGGATGAAGAAAGAGAAAAACTACCTAAAATGTTAATAACATATAAATAGAAATCAGACTATTGAACACACTTTTGTTTCTAGTGAACATCATCGTCAAGGGGTTGGAAAAATTGCCTTTGGTTGTAAAAAGGATTTTTAGATAAGTGCTCTAAAAATATGAAAACAATAGTTTACACCACAAAGATGTTCCAGACTCATCCCAAGGTTGTCCACCAATCTTTACCTGACTCCTCGCATTCCATTTTCATCCTTCTTTGAAGTTCTCAGGCACTTACAATGAAAATTTCAAGTAGTCAAGTACAATAAGTTTAATATAACCTGAGCTGACTTTTCCATGCAGACCCATTATGTAACTATAAGTATTTCTTCTCTGGGGAAGGGGGTGGTGGTGGGAAGTGGATCCAGAGGAGAAATAAAGCACATTTGAGCATATAGTAATAATGACATGGTTAGTGGGGAAAAAACACTAATTTTGTGATAAATAGTTAAAATAGAATTATAAGTATTTGTTTTTCTTTTTTTTCAAACCCAGTTCCCACACCACACGCTTTACAATATGATTTGCCATAATAAACACTATGAAACTAGTAAATATGCAAGAGAAATTACAAAGGGAACCAGGATTATTTTTAATTGCTTAAAAACACACACACACAACAACAACAACATGAAAAGTTAAGAGGAAGTAAAGGACAGTTCAAAGGAAGAGGAAATTCCAGATTAGGAGTGAGTTCCTATTTCATCTGTCCACTATTCCATTCAAGTTGGCTTGAGAACATACTTTGGTTGCTCAGATGTTGTTTAGGTACTTTGTGCCAAGTGATTGCTGTCAAAATGAGTAAGTTGATTTGGTCTTCAGGGAGGAAAGGACATAGAAACACATAAAGGAACCTAGTGAACATGTTGCAGACATGAAAACAACAAATGGATCTCATGTCCAAAGCACAGAATTTGGGAAAAGAACAAGAAAGTTCTTTCTTCCCCCACAGTAGTTGGCGCTATCCAAAAGGAACAAAAGCAAACCCCAAAAATTTACTTTACCTTTTGTCCTTGTTGATTCTGATACCTGATAGCTTACATCAGGAAGTTTTGCATAAACAGCTAATAAAAACTCCCTGGAGAAGGTAATCTGAAAGAATGAAGGACAGGTTAAAAGACATTAAGTTTTATAGTTTTCAAGCAACTGTTGTACTTTGAGTTGATATAAGGTCTAGTCTGGATTAATAGTTTAAAATAAAATATAGAAATATTTTAAATTAAAACATATTTTTCAGGGGCACCTAGGTGGCTAAATTGGTTAAGCTTCTGCCTTCAGCTCAGGTCATCAACCCAGGGTCCTGGGATCCAGCCATAGTTCCCCACAGCAGGGAGTGTGCTTCTCCCTCTTCCTCTGCCCCTCCCCAACCCGCTCTGCTGGTCTCTGTCTCTCACACTCTCTCAAATGAATGAATAAAGAAAATCTTTAAAATATATCTATATTTTTCAGATCTTAATTTTGCAATGTATACATAGGGTTAAAGTATGCATGTGTAGAAGTAGCTGTGATGGAGAAAGCCCAGTTTAGCAGAACAAAAGTGAAGAAGTCTCAGAAATGTAAGTTGGTAATATTCTCAACATGATTCTACCGTATCATACAACTGCTAAAAAGACTGAAGTCTTAGTCCGCAGTCATTTATGCTTTCACTCAACATAGTTTATCAAGTCTCTAGTTTGTGCCAGGCCTAACGGGAATCCAGTAATGAATAACAACAAATTGTTCTTATCTCAGAGCTTAGCATTTAGTAGGGAAAACGGCTGTAAAATAAATAATGAATGAATAACTGATTAGATAAAATCTCTGTTCAGTGTCATATATGCCAAAATAAGGGTGTACATATAAAGTGATATTTAAGAACAGAGGTGGGAAAGAGGAGATACCCAAATTATAAAAAATGAATAGGATTCCACCAGGAAAAAGATGCTTAGGGCTGGGAAGGATGGAATTTAGAAGCAGAGTATCCAAAAATAAGGGAGACAATTATCCCAATCTATTAGTGTAAGTCCAACTCCCTGGGCAAATGAACTGTGTCCAAAGAAGACTTCTCTATTGACAAGGAAGTTTCTCTCTATGGAACAATTAGAGTCAATGGAAGTGCTGAGTCTTCAAGGAAGAAAAGAAGAAAAACATCTGCACTTTCCTTAGATATTTCAAGATTTGCATGTAAAAAAAAAAGAGAGAAAGAGAGAGAAAGAACAGCTTGTCTTATTTAGCTTCAAGAACAGAATAAAGAAGCATCTTGGGAAGAAATTAGAGTAAAGCAAGCAAATTTGGCTTAATACACAGACAGACTTATAACTAGAGCTGTTCTCAAAAACAATGGGTTGTCACCATGACTAGAGGTGTTGAAACCAAATGAATTATTGGCAGGGATGTTGCAGAGTAAATTTAATCATGTGGGTGCTGACATTCTACTATCCTTATCTCTTCTGGGAGTCTATGAAAAGTAATGTAAAACAGGCTGAATTGGGGAAGACTTAGTTTTCTTTACAAGTACACCATTGTCTTAGCTCCAGCTGCTATAGCACAAATACCATAGACTGGGTGGCTTAAAAACAACAGAAATTCATTTCTCACAGTTTGGGAGCTGGGAGTCTAAGATTGGGTTGTGAGAATGGTTGGTTCCTTGTGAGAACAATTTTCTGGGTTGTAGACTGTTGACTTTTCCTTGTGTCTTTACGTGGTAGAGAGCCAAAAGAGGAAACATGTTCTCTGGTGGCACTTATAAGGACACCAGTACCATTTAGGAGGTCTCCGCCCTCAATACCTCAGCTAATCCTAATTATCTCCTAACTACCCCACTTCCTAATAACTTCATATTGGAAGGGGGGGTTTCAACCTATGAATATGAAGGAACAAATTTTCCAGTCTATAACAATTGTGTATGTTATGTTAGGTTTCTGGTTTTGTAGTGAGGCCCCAGAGCTGAAGGCAATGGATCACACATGCAAACACAGTTTCCCCACAGATATTCTAAGAGGTGAACAAAATCATCTCAGCAACACTTAGCCTATAGTCCACCTCTGCCCGAAAGGAAAGAAAAGAGATTCAAGAGAGACTGATCAGAGAGGAATGGATAACAGAAAGGACTTAATAGGAGTAAAAAGGACTGTGGCATTTTTCTTCCCTTCATATAAGCAGAAGAGTGAAGGATATGTCTTCTCTTCAATTCTAAGCTAAGAGAGAGGGGCAACAAGCTTCCCTTTGAAGTAGAAACTGAGAGTCAGTCATAAGTCACTCTGGACTTAATATTTTTGGAGCTTTGGAACTCTGAGTTGGATGCTACCTAATATAGATCAAATGTTTATGTCCCCCCACATTAATATGTTGAAATCCCAGTGTCAAGGTGTTAGGAAATAGAACATTTGGGAAGTGATTACCTTACAATAGTAGAGCCTTCATGATTAGGATTAGTGCCTTTATACAAGAGACTCCAGAGAGGTTCCTTGCCTCTTCTGCCATATGAGGATACAGCAAGAAGGTAGCTACTCATGAACCAGATACCAGATCTGCCAGCACCCTGATGTTGGACTTCCTTGTCTTCAGAACTATAGGACATAAATACCTATTGTTTATAAGCCAATAGTTCATGATATTTTGTTATAGCAACCCAAACGGACTAAGACATCCCCATAGGACCATGAACATATTGCAATGAAAGAAGCTTTTGGAAAATTCAGCATATGTCCCTTGGAATATAGGAAACCTGAAGACCAGTGTATGATTCTTGCCTGAAAATAAGGAGAGAAAAGAGCTCTGTGAATGATACACATTTCCAGCATTTGGTAGAGCAAGCATACATATTTTCCTGAAAGTCAAGTAGGCACTGCCAAAAAGAACTGGGATGGATCCTTTATGAAAGGATTCTGCCCTGGAGGGTGTCTTGTTGGCATGAGAGGAGCCCAGGAAATCCCTGGTCAAGAGCTGAGGGATATTTTTATGTCCCAAGATAGACCTCTGCAGCATGGAGGCAAGAGACTGAAAGTGGGGAGTACTTCTTAAGAACCCACAAAAATCCCCCTGAAAGAGAGCTGCCTGGCAGAAACCATGAAATGAACAATCAAGAATTAAAAGCAGAGCCAGGAAAGCAGTATTTTGTCTTCTCTCCAGCCAGAGGAGCCAAAAGCAGAAGAGCAAATGGGAGGAGTGGACATAAAGAAAAAACTTTGAGAACCGAAGTCATGTCCCTGCTCTGACACTGGTCTGGGAAGCCCTCACTAGGCTCCACCTGGGAAGAGGCAGAGCTTGCAACTGCACGGTGGACAGAATTCCATTTTTTTTTTCTTTTTTAGATAGAACAGGACTATTTAAATCTGAAAAGGATGGTGTTCCTCATATCAGAAAAATTATATCATCGGCCTAATATAAAAATCAGCATATGGGAAATGGAGATTCAATACAATTTGTTGAAGGCAAGAGTAGAGAAATAAAAACTGTTTCCTGAATGCAGAAAAGCCATTTTTTATTAAACTGGCAAAATAAACATATCTCATCAAAAGCTTCTCTATGCATTTCATTTATTCAAAACATCCCTCATTCACTTATTCATTCAGAATACCCTTATAACGTCTATCATTACCCACCAGATTTTATAGAAAATTTAAGTAAATTCAAAATTAGAGTTTCTAATATATTAAAGGAAAAACATTAATGTTTGTATTTGGAACTCCCTTATAAATGAGATACCATAGAGCAATTATGGAGATCAGGTTTAGGGGAGAGAAATGAGAGAGAACAAATAGGGCACGATAGTTAAGTTCTTGTTCTGATCTAACTTCACTCTGCTTTGCAGTGAAAAGCAGCAGGATGGACTTCCTTTCTTCCTGGGGCTGTTGGTTATTATGAGCACATTCCCTGCAATCACTGTGAAGGTGGCCTAACCACAGTAGGAGCCAGTACAAGTTTATGCCACAATCCTGTATTGCATGTGATGACTTGGTAATATACAGCCCATTCAGGACTGTTTTCTAGAAGCTTTTTATTGAGTATCACAAAATCCACACTGTGCATACAATTTGGAGTCTATCAAAGCAGATGAGAACATATTACACTCACTGTTATGAGGAAGAGTTTCAATCAGTTTCTTCGCTCCAACCCGGTATTAGTGGCCTCCTACAGCACTGAGCTGAGAATGAGGCTATAATCACATCAGGGTGTAGAGCAAGAGTATCACATGCAATTAGTAACAGGAACCATGAACAAGGGGAAGGGAGAGGTGGCAAATAGGCCACATATTTGTCATCTCTGAGTTAAAGCCTACTTTTCCTTTCACTGTAGCTACTGATATGGAGGTAAAAGCAGTTATGCTAAAATGGAGAAAAAAACATGATTTGACCATAGATAGGCAATGCCAGGTCATTTCACAATACCCAAAATGGCATGCTACTGTTGATCTCAGTTTTTTGTCTAGCTCTTCACCCAAAGTCAGCAGCAGAAAATGAACAACTGAAGACTTAGTTATTGCAAGCTCATGGGTCCATAGGATGTGCAGAAAAATGCCCCCAAAGCCACCACTAATCCCAACTTTCTTGAGAACAAACACACACATGTCAACATTGTTATTCACAATAGTTTTGTTCTATAAACTCAGTGTGGACACTGAGGTAGTGAATAGCAAACAATCACTCTTAGGGGAAATACAAGTTTCCATCAACTGAACAATAAACAGCCTTATTTTATGTGTGTGTTTCTGTTTAAAGATATCTTATTTAATAGATATTGTTATTTGTTACTATTGAGCTCACACTCAATAGCACTAGAGCTAATGTCCGAAGGAAGTTTATCTAATACATATTTTCTCTGTAAGGCACATCATACCTTCTCGCACTTGGTGATGCTTGACATCACTTCTGCACTATGCTTGAGGGGATTTTAAACAGTGAAATCATCAACAAAAAAAAATCAAAGAAACCAAAAACATAGCACTAACTGGACCTTGAAAAGAAAAGTTGTTAACAGTAGGAGAGCAGAACATGTACATTGGGTGCCTCAAATTTGTTGGAGACTCTTGTACATGTGCACAAATGATCATGAAAACACCATGAGTATTGATTTTGAAATTACCAATAAATTTTAGAAAATAAGTGAATTTGCAAATACAAAATCTGTAAGTAATGAAGATAAAGTCTGGGTGCATGTAACTATGAATGGTAGAATACCACGATTTTTAATTAGAAAAAAGATGCAACTTGTAATTGACCTCAAGAGTTTACATCTAATTAAATGATTAGGATTAGCACAAATAAAATATTTAAAGACAATATAAGCTGGATACATAAGGAGACTATATTCAACAATTAACATGTTAATAAGGGTCACATGGGTGACTTAATCTGTTAAGTGTCCAACTCTTGGTCTCAGCCCAGGTCTTGATCTCACAGTCGTGAAGTCAAGCTCTGAGGTAGGTACTGTGCTGGGCATGATATACTTAAAAAAATGCTAATAAAAAAATTCAGAGTTTAGAATACTCAAAACTGACATACTTTATATAGTGGGAATATTTCTTAGTTCCTGAGTCTTGCACAGAATTTCTGTAAGAGGGATGTAAGAGATAGGATACGGGGACACCTGGGTGGCTCAGAGGGTTAAGCCTCTTCCTTCAGCTCAGGTCATGATCTCAGGGTCCTGGGATCGAGGCCCACATCCGGGCTCTCTGCTCAGTGGGGAGCCTGCTTCCTCCCCTCTCTCTGCCTGTCTCTCTGCCTACTTATGATCTCTCTCTCTGTCAAATAAGTAAATAAAATCTTAAAAAAACAACAACAACAACAAAAAAAAGATAGGATACTCCTGGTAAAGTTTCAACATGAACAAACACGATGCCTTGAGGGACCCCCATAGTGTTCCAGAACCAGCAGAACATGGAAGCGGAGATGGAAAGAGAGAAGGACTGAGCCAACAGGACCATACAGAGCAAGAGCCTGAGGGCGTTATTCTGTAGTCAGAAATATATGTGAACCTGGCCTTCATGTTCTGATTTCAGGCTCAGGCTCATCTAGAATAATGTTTTGCCTTTTATGTGTATGTGTATTTAGCTAAATTAAGCATGGGGACACTCTGAACAGGCGAGCACTTGACAAATCTGTTTCTTAGTTATCCCTTCACTCCTGCCTCATACAAAAGAAGTGAATGATTATAGCTTTTCCCCCTTGCCCAGCAGTGCACAGTGTGGGAGTAGTGTTCCTTCTCACTGCCATTCCCTCTCCCCAGGATAAAGGAGAGAAAAGGACTCGAGCCATAACAAATATTACCCCAGATATATTACTAAGCATTCCCAAGGGAGTGGAGACTAAATAAAACCACAATGTGGCTTTGAGAGTTGTGATATAGTCAGGGGCAATGTGCCCCAGGACTTTATTTCTGAAGGCTTCCTGGGCATGTTCTCTTGATTAAACTCTGTGCTGTCATTTGAAATGAGGGGATTCGATATTCAGCAATTAATATCATGCCATGTTTAAATATCCTTCACTAGATGTACTATTTTAAAACACATAAATGCTGTATAGTTGTTACCGCTGCTACAAAAGCTTCTATTTACTAAAAGAGGGTAAACAGACAGATGTTGCTGGGGGAAAGTGACAGACTCAGGCAACCCTCTTGTTACCGGAGTTGGCAACGTTTCTGTGAATGTCCAGATAATTAATATTCTAGGCTTTGCCTGAGAGTCATCTCTTTCACAACTACTCAATTCTGCCATGAGACACCACTCACAGATAATACATAAATGAACGAGCATGGCTGTGTTCCAAGAAACCTTATTTATCGGCATAAATATTTCAATTTTAAATACTTTTCACATGCTATGAACTACTGTTCTTCTTTTGAATTTTTTCAACTGTTTCAAAATGTAATGGCCACTGTTATGTTGCTGGACATACAAAATGCATGTGGCCCAATAGGCTGTAGTTTACCGACCTCTGCTCTGAGGTAAAAAAGGGTAAACAATTTTCAGAGGCTAGGAAAGAACGCCTGGGTCAGGCTAAGGTATAATCATGAATCCAAGTAAGAGGACAAGGTTCTGAGTCTCTGAATGGCTTAAGTACTGATTCTGAAGTTACACTGTCCAGGGACTAGCGTCATCAGCTTGGACTGCTTTAGCATCCTAGAAGAATATTCCAG
Source organism: Spilogale gracilis (assembly GCA_004023965.1). NCBI lineage: Eukaryota > Metazoa > Chordata > Mammalia > Carnivora > Mephitidae > Spilogale > Spilogale gracilis. The sequence continues at coordinate 85,387 of PITA01007757.1, forward strand.
AACAGAACAAAGTAATTTGTTCCATCAACCAAAGAGCTAATGCTGCCTTTTAAACCAGTACCATTCAGGCTTATAGTCTTAATTCTGGCCTGCCTGTCCCAGCCGCCTGAATTTAATTAAACTACACTCTCCCTGGCCTCTGACGGGCTCTGCCTCACTGAAAATTATCTTTTGGAAAGGGCAATCACTCGGGGGAAGGTGGGGAGAAGTGACAAGAGGTTGGTTCTGGGTTCCTGCCCACCTGGTCATCACTAGAGTAATGATCTAAAGAGTGGACAGAGATTTACATAATAAGAATTCTAACAATGAAGATAGTTAAAACTGAAGAAAAGATGACTTTCATATATGTCCTTGCACATGCGTTTGGTTTTGCAAAGATAAACTCTGAACCAGTCTATTCCACCCCAGGTGCTACATGCAGTCCCTTTCTTCAAGATGCATGGCAGAGCTGGTCTTGGCCTCACATAACAACAGTCCATCTCCCCATGGTCATTTGAGTGACTAACAAATGTTAAGCCCTTAGTATGTACCAATAATCTCATATACGGTATTTGATGTATACTTCACAAGACCCCTGACACTGACCACCCTTATTATGACTGCCATGCAGATGACTAACATGAAGCTGGGAAGTGTTGTGTGGCTTGTTCAAGCTAGCAAGCAATAGAAATAGAATTCAAACAGGATTCAAACCCAGCTGGCCCCATTATGATATGCTGATTCCTTAATGATTTATAGCATGAAGACTATATCACTTGCTGAGGATTTGGAGACTTAAATTTCCCCAAATCCAGCTGAGAACCAAAGGCCTCTTAATAGCCTTGTCAAGGATCAGGAATTCAGTCTCACATTTCACCAAAAGGCAGATGCAGCAGCTGTCACTCAGAAACCGCCTATGCTTATGGGAAACATCATTTAATCAGCTTGGTTACCTGGTTTTCCAACCCCAAACAACATATTACCAAAGAAGTCAGGGGGAGCTTGTAGAAGAGAGGATTGGATAGTTTAACAGCAGGAAAACAAACAGTATTTTCTTTTATGACATAAAGATGCAAAATATATAGCTGTCTGGGATCATTTAACGTAGTGCCTTTACTCTCTTTTATATTGTGGTGTTGTAGTTAATTTTCAAAATTAAAATGAACCATCGAGAAATGCTTAATTTTTCCTCATCATATTCTGCTTATAAAAGCAAGAAAGTTTGTGAAACATTTTTGGATTTTTTTAAAAATCAAAACTAGTTTAGAATGTGAAAGAAAGCTTGATAGCTTAAAAGGATACATATCAGTTATAGACAAATCTTATTCTATTGCCTAGAAGCTCTGGACATTCTTTACATAAGTCCAAGTCTCAGGAGATAGTTACCAGGAGATTTCCCAGGAGATAGTTACCCAGATACACATCCCAGGAGAGCCCTGTAGGGCTTTTGTAAGGCCAATCCATATGCATGAGAAGCCTAAGAGCTGAGCCAAACAACTTCTCACCAAAGGATTAATCCTTAGAGGCAACATGCCAAAAGCAAGATATAAAATCAGTAACCAGGAAATAGAGTTAAAGGCTAATTTCCAGGAAAGTATCAATCATTCCTTAAAGTTGAAGAGTTAAGGCAGAAGGGTGAACCTGACAATGGGAAATATTTTTTTGAATATACCAGCGAAACAAGTGGGTAATAAGAAGAGGGTATTACATCTGAGAGTGTTTCACCTTTAGATGAAACCAGAATGATGCCTTATCCTGGTAATGAACTTCTCAGGTCAAACAGCCTACAATATGCATTGGTAGCTCTTCTAATCTACTCCTGCATTTTGTTTTGCAGAGTCTTGGATTCAGGACCTTCTTTTTCACTTATCTTGCAGTAGGAGGACTAGAAGAGGAGATGTCCCCAATTTATAGCTCAACCTGGATCTCAACTTTATTAATGCACATTCTCTTATGTTTTTGTCTCTATAGAGTCTAAGTTTCTGCCTCAACATACTTACAAAAATCCCTGGAGTTAAAGGGTTAGCTAGGATTATCAGCATAAGAAGAATGGAGATACCATACATGACTTCATATTTCCCACATTAAATATTCTCTCAATTGTTCATAAAAATAATGTTCCAGAAATATTAATATTTCAAACATGCAATCTAACTTCCCCATCATAACTAGAAACATGGCAAAAAAAATCTATGGGAGGTAAAAACCAAGAATCAAATTATTTAGCCAAATTCATTCTCTGTCTTGGTGGGTAAACATATTTTGATTGCCATAAATTAAGACATATGCCAATATTTTTAGGTCCAGTTGAAAATCTCTAAATTAGTCAATGATGAAACATCAATGAATTATCCAACTATTTGCTCTTTTATCTTGAACTTATATTGCTGAGAGTTATTTGTTTTTATTGGGGGAAAAAAGAATTACCAAATACACTTCGGCTTTATTGCTAATGGAATTTTTCTGATTACTTTTGTAGCCCTTTCCCATTTGCTAGCCCTTTCTCTAGGGGCTTATCTATCTGACATCCTAAAGAAATGGTCACTTCCAGTTTGGCAATTAGCCTACTGCCCTGCTCTTGGTCGGATGCAAAGACAGGGAGAATTAAGCCTACATCTTATAGGAACCTATGTCCTTGGTCCAGTTACTCACTAGCTATATAGATGATAGATAGATAATAAATAGATGATAGATAGATAGATAATAGATAGATGATAGATAGATAATAGACAGATGATATATAGATAAGCAAGCCACCAAGACATTGAACTTCTGTTGGCTTTCACTAATTCACTAGACCACTTTGTTGAACAAATAAAATGTAAGTTAGGACCATGTCTGTCTTGTTCCTTGGTATTTCAACATCACCTACGATATGTGAAATAAATGAATGGATCGATAAATACGTACTAAATAAATGAATGGTTAAAACCTTCTGACACCACATCCATTCACCTGATAGCACCCCAGTCATGTATACATAGATTTGATTAAACAGAGAGGCTTCATCAGAAATGTAAAGCTTGTCTTATTTTCTTCTCTTCTCTATAGATAGAATAATGGCAAAATCATCCTTTAAATGTTCTAGAATAATTAAAATATTTTAACTTAAAAATGAAACAAGAATCATAAAATTAGAGAAACAGTAATAGGTATAGGTAAATATGTAATGCTTACCAGCTAATTTCTTTGATAGACCTACCACCCAGTTTAACAAAGAAACAGTATTGCATAGAGAGCAAGCGTAGTGGCTCTAAAGTCAGACTACCTTGATTCACATCCACTTCTGCCACCAGTTGGTATTAGACAACTAAATAAGAATCTCTGACCCTTGTTTTATTCATTTGAACATTGGGGGAATAGCAGTACTTACCTTGTAGGATTACAGGAGGTTAAATGATTGCGCCTATAATTTGCCTTTTGCCTCTTTGCTCAAATCTACTCTTCTAACCTCTGATCGCTGGTGCAGAAAAGGGACTCTACATCTCTCAGACTCTTTTGCCAGTTAGTTTCTACCAATAGGAGGTATAAGAGGTAGACTGAAAAGTAGAAGGAAGAAGAATGGACTTCTTCCTGTTTCTTGCTGTTTTTGTCAGCATTATTCATGTCAGTTTGTTTGAGTTTTTAGCTTATCTTAAAACACTTGTTCTCTTAGAGATAAAAGCAATAGTCTGTCCATGCCATTGTTTCAAAGAATGAATCACTGGCTTTCTGAGGCTGTTTCTAAAATTCATGAGATGCTGAATGTGTTGAAGTGACCCTCTCATCAAAAGTCTGAGTACCTCCCTGTGATCTACCTGATCTTTTTTTTTTTTTTTTATTGTTACTAAATTTTTTTTTCCAGTGTTTCAAGATTCATTCCCCATTCCCCACACCCAGTGCTCCCCGCTTTAGGTGTCCCCAGTACCCACCACCAGGCTCTCCCATCCCTCCACCCCCCTCCCTCCAAGTCCCTCAGTTTGTTTCTGTGTTCAAAGTCTCTGTTGTTTCGTTTCCCTCC
>PITA01007758.1:0-89072 GCA_004023965.1 Spilogale gracilis
CACACAAAGGCAAACTCGAAATGGATGAAAGACCTCAACGTGAGGCAGGAATCCATCAAAATCCTGGAAGAGAACATAGGCAGTAACCTCTTTGACATCGGCCACAGCAACTTCTTTCAAGACACGTCTCCAAAGGCAAAGGAGACAAAAGCGAAAATGAACTTCTGGGACTTCATCAAAATAAAAAGCTTCTGTACAGTAAAATAAGAGCTTTTAAATGATCATTGAACCAAATAAGAAACATGATTCACAAGGCAAGAGAAGACATGATAAAAAAGAAAGGATGCGGGATGCCTGGGTGACTCAGTAGGTTAAGCATCTTCCTTAGGTTCAGGTCATGATCCCAGGGTCCTGAGATCGAGTCCCACATTGGGCTCCTTACTTAGAAGGGAGGCTGCTTCTCCCTGTACCTGATTCTCCCTCTGCCTGCCGCTCCCACTGCTTGTGCTCTCTCTCTCTCCCTGACAAATAAATAAATTAATAAAAAAGAGAGAATGCTTTGCAAAAGACCCAAATATAAATTGTTGACAATGAAATAAAGAAATTAAAATTAAAAAGAAATACTCAATGGGATGGGAAAAAAGGGTGGGCCAAATGCAACTGAAAAGAATCTGAATGTATACATAAAGGTGGATTTGAGGTGATTACTCAAAAGGCAGTATCATGAGATGAAGAGAAAATCATGCAGGAAGGAATAAGTTCCTACTGTGTTTAGTAGAAGTTCAGAGTGGCTCAAGAAAATGGGTCAAATACACTGTTAGAAACATATTTTCTGAGAATTTTTCAAAACTGAAAACAAAATTAAGTCTGAAGAAAAAATTAAAAATAAAAAATTTTTAAATTTTTTTTTTTTGTAAGATTTTATTTATTTGACAGCGAGAAACACAGCGAAAGAGGGAACACAAGCAGGGGGAGTGAGAGAGGGAGAAGCAGGCTTCCCGCCGAGCAGGGAGCCCGATGTGGGACTCGATCCCAGGTCTCCGGGATCATGACCCGAGCTGAAGGCAGTCGCTCAACCAACTGAGCCACCCAGGCGCCCCTAAAAATTTTTAAGTATAAAAAATGTCTGAAGAAATAAGCAGAAGTCCTGTAATGATGTTAGACATACTTGTTATACTATAATGTACCAAATAAATTTAAAAAAAAATAAAGTTTCTCAGGAAACTTCATCAGCAAAACTAGATAGAGAACATGAAAGAATAGTATTTTCCAACCACTGACAGAAAATAATTATGATCAATTTTCAGTTCAATTAGAGGCTAAATTGTCATTCAAGTCAGAAGACAATAGTGACATTTTTCAGACATATAAACAAGTTTACCAGCTGCAGACCTTTACTGAAAGAACTACAAAAGATAGACTTCAGCCTAAAGGAAAATTAACATGAAAGATAATAATGGAATGCAAGACACAAAGATGAGTCCAATACTGAGAAATTGTAATGGTCAAATCTAGATAATTGTTGACTTGAAAAGATAAGAAGAAGAATAAATAGGGGAATGGGGTTAGTTAAAATAACATAGATAAAATACAGGCTAACACTAAATTTAAAACTGAAAATGAGGTGGCAGTTCAAACTAACGTACAAATATTTTCAGGAGGAAGGAGAACTATGGAGGACTGCGTATGAAGTGGGTGACTGGTTTTGACAAATGTTGTACTGTATTGGAATATTTTGAAGTCATTTTGCATGTTTAAGTGTAGAGTAGAACATCTAGTTTTCAAATTATTGCAGAGGAAATGGAAAACGTGATCAATCTATTAGAAGGCAAAAAAGGGGGGGAGGATGGGAAGCAATAATAACAGAATTAGAAATAAAAACAAAGAATAAATAAAATATATGTGCATACTATAATTATTGGTCTCCATATAGATAGATACTTAAAAACAATATTGACTGGAAACAAGTTGCTACATGATTAGCAGAATATACATCATTTTTCTGTTTATTAGTGCATAGACAGATGATAGAATAAAGATAAAAAATTTAATATCACAAATTGAAAGAATATACACCAAAGAACTGGAAGCCATAAAGTGGAATTAGGAAATTGGAATTTTTCACTTTAATATTATTATTGTATAACCTATGCTGACATCAATATGGTAAGATTGTTATTTTCTGAAATTCTTTGTAGTTAAATATTCAAAATATCATTCTCTGAAATTCTCTGTGGTTAAATTTTGTTTCTAAAAATAAATATGGGATGAGCAACCATGCATTCTTGTTCTGTCTTTGGTCTCAAATAAATAGTTTTGTTTGTTTTGTTTTACCTTACTGGCCTTCAAATTGCATTAATTTTAAAATGAGTGAGTTGCAATAAATTGTTTCATTCATTTTTTTTTTTAAGAGGGAGAGAGAGAGAAAAATCTCAAGCAGCATGGAGCGCAATGTGGGATTTGATCTCATAACCTTGAGATCACGACCTGAGCTGAAATCAAGAGTCAGACACTTAACTGACTGAGCTACCCAGATGCCCTTATCTCATTCAATCTTAATACATTGTGCAGAATATGAATAATATTAAGGATTTAGCAGTATTGAGCCTGACGATTTCACTCAGGGGAATGTGCTCCCCTTTTGCAGAACAATGTGCATGATTTCTTTTATAGTATTATAAAACTTCAGATAATATACTTTATGACTATAATTTTCTAGGTGATAAAATATTAAGTATTCATACCTAATCTGACAGTTTCCAAGACAATGTGCTGTGCAGGAATGACCTCTGAAGAACTGCCTGCTTGGATACGTATATAATCTCCCTTTCTCCAGTTACCCCTGCACTTGCTCTCACCTCTTCTCTTTGCCTGATCCCCCTAGAGTCATTCTTTTGCTGCTTTACACCTATCATCTCCCTTCCTGCCTTGTCCTATTGCCTGTCAAGGACAGAATGGACAGGGGTGACACTGGCAATGGCAAAGGGGAAAAGAAGGATAAGTAAACTTTAAACCATTTTTCACTCAAAATCCACCAACTTCCACTAAATTCCAGGGATGATAACTCTAAGATCACATTTAGTGTCTCATGCCCTCTCTTTAGTGGTCTGTTCCTCAACCCCAATCTTCAAGAGTCTACCTGAATTCCTTTAATGAAATACCAAAGTCTTAGGAAACAAGAAAAGGCGAGGTATGATATGCCCATAAGTTCACTAAATCTTCTATCCTTTTCTGTATCCTCTGAGTTTTTGCCCCAGTAAATCTGAGAGAATTTTTGAATTCCAAGTTTCTGTCATGCAATTTGGAATTCTGATTGCACTTTCCCATTAAAAAAAAAACAACAACAACAAACAGTAGTACCACCTTTGGCAACATTCTTAGATTTCTTTTACTTTCTAAGACAGTAAATTCTGACATTCTTAATCAGTTTTCTTAACAGACCTTTTAAAGTCAAAATAAAATTTCAATAAGTAAAAGCTACACAGGATTATACAATTTATAGAGAAAAGAAAATCTGCCTCTTTAATTAGATGGTTCTTATTGGATATGTCTCTATATTCTAGAGAGGAGATAGTGACAAGTGTGTACTTTATGATGCAAGAATTGCTTAGTCTGCAATGCTCTCTCAAAAGTATAAAATTATAATATTTAAAATGATTACCAAAAGTGAACATATAAAACTTCTTAAATAACTTCTTTGATTTTAGGTGTGTGTGTATACACACACACACACACACACACACACACACATATATACATACATATATATACATATATACACATATACTTAAAATTTCAAATAAAAGTTTTAAGTCTAATATTCAGATTTTTTTTTGCTTCTTTTTGGTAGTATTATTCTTTTAGCTTTTATAAACTTCCAAACTTTTTTTAAAGATTTATTTATTTATTTGACAGAAAGAGAGATCACAGGTAGGCAGAGAGAAAGGAGGAAGCAGGCTCCCTGCCAAGCAGAGAGCCCGATGCGGGTCTCGATCCCAGGACCCTGAGATCATGACCTGAGTCGAAGGCAGAAGCTTAACCCTCTAAGCCACCAGGTGCCCCCAAACTTCCATACTTTATAAAAAGTTGTTACTTAAAGGTTTCAGCAAATATTTGACCATCAGAGGTTTACAGGTCCATGATCATACACTCAAAATCATTTTTCTTTACCTTTTATTATATGACAACATACAAAGGAATCAAACCATATTTTCTTATAATGATTTTCATTAAAGATTCATATGTGTGGTATTTTAGGCACAACTTTTTACTATTTTTTTTTTTAAGATTTTATTTGACATCGAGAAACAGTGAGAGAGGGAACACAAGCAGGGGGAGTGAGAGAGGGAGAAGCAGGCTTCCCGCCAAGCAGGGAGCCCGATGTGGAACTCGATTCCGGGTCTTCAGGATCATGACCTGAACCGAAGGCAGTCGCTTAACCAACTGAGCCACCCAGGTGTCCCAACTTTTTACTATTCTTATTAAAATTTATTTTTGCCCATTAGACAGATGTATAGAACATATTTCATTGTGTGGAATATGACTGAATTCTTTGGTAGTTCCTTTTATTATGTTAAATTGGGAATGTTTATTTCAAATATACAAAAGAGTTGTTCATTTGAAACAAAGCTGTCAGATTATTTCTACTCACCTGAGTAGAAACATTGTGTGTGTTAATTTTGAATGATCTTTCTTTAAGAACAGAACATGTTACTAGGTTTGAACATTGAAATGAAATAAAACTCTCCTAAAGTTTGGTACTTTGTTTCCTCTAGAAAACTCATAAGCTAGGGGCTCCTGGGTGGCTCAGTTGGTTAAGCGACTGCCTTCGGCTCGGGTCATGATCCCGGAGACCGAGGATCAAGTCCCACATCGGGGAAGCCTGCTTCTCCCTCTCTCACTCCCCCTGCTTGTGTTCCCTCTCTGGCTGTGTTTCTCTCTGTCAAATAAACAAAATCTAAAAAAAAAAAAAAAAAAAAAAAAAAAAAAAAAAAAAAAAAAAAAAAAAAACCACAACTCATAAGCTAACTTGCTTGAATTAGCTTTTTACTTTACTTGCTTTTATTATGATTCTCCTTCCTTTTCTATATATATTCTGATTAAACTTAAGAGTCACTACCTGTCCTTCTTTATGGGATTTATGGAGTCCATTGTCACCTGCCAATTAATTTACAAAGTCTACCAAGTTACTTTCCTTGAGCTTTTTTTGTGAGAACTGCCAGTTATTAAAGCTTAGCCATTTCTCAACACTTCTTTTTTAACTGTCTGTATAAATGGAAATGACAATCCATGGGATGTTAGGTTTGGGAGGGAGAGGATTAAGTAATTGAATAATCCTGATCTTTTATTTACTGGATGAGAAAACCAATGAAACCCAGAGAAAGGACAGGTTTAAGTTCATTCAAAAAGTGACAAACAAGAGCTTCCTCCAGCAATTTTGAAGATATTACATATTTATAGTAAATATATTTAGAGTAACTTTCCTCTGTGCAAACATTTGTTAAGGATGATTACATCCTTTTAGCTTGCTAGTTTTCTGCTTATCATCAAATTTGCATCCACAGTACAGTTTTGTCATATTTCATAATAATGTTCAAGAACTTAATAATATCAAGGAGTCCTACTAAATTGATCCATTTTGAGTAAGCAGCTTTACCTCTCCCTGTGATACATTCCAAATTGCTTAAATCTTCCCTGTATCTGAATTTTTCTCCCCATTTCTGAGTAAGTTCTGAATGATTGACGAGATCTTAATAACCCATAGGTATCCAGATGTAGAAAATGGCCTTTGGGCAGACTCATCTTATATTGCTATTAAGATGACTAAGTGATGGAAATAAGATACTGTAATAAAATGTTCCCTAAGTCAAACTTATGCGTGGGAAGGGGGGAAACAACTAATGGCAGCTTTTGATGTTGGCCTGTACCCACACGTGTTAAAGAGGGCTACGATGAATCAGTCTGAAGAATTTGCTTTTAAAGTGTAGCTATCAGTAAAATTAAAATCTTCTTCCAAAATTGTTTTCCTGATAATTACCTGAAGGAAAAAGATTTTCAATCATCTGATTCAGATAGAGAATGACATCAATTGGGTACATTTCTTTTCACTTGTATGATTGCCTTCAAAACGTAGTTTTAACACTTTGAAAAATATCAAACAAAATTGGGTATTGAAAACGTTCTATAAGGCCTCCAAACAAAAATGGAAACTAAATGTCACTGGCACTTAGAATTTGCATCACTTTTTGGAAGTTTGATTTTGCCAAGATGACCAAAATACTATTATTCTAGAATATTTTATAACTGAATACCTTCTTGAAATAACCAAACAAATGAAAAATGTTGGTCAGTCCTTTTGGGTTGAGTATTTAAATAGAACTATTACAACACTGTACAAGAAGACATTACATTTCAGTAAAGTATAATTAGATGAAAGAGAGGGAAAGCTGTTACACACTCCAGCACAGAAAGGGCACGCATTATTCTAATCATGTGATAAAATCCAGAGGGGCACCTGCTGGCTCAGTTGCTAGAGCATGCGACTCTTGATCTTGGGGTTGTAGATTAGAGCCCCACGGGGTGTAGAGATGAATAAAAAACTTTTTAAAAATCTAAAAATGGGGCGCCTGGGTGGCTCAGTTGTTGAGTGTCTGCCCTGGGCTTGGGTCATGATCCAGGAGTCCCAGGATCAAGGCCCGCATTGGGCTCCCTGCTCGGCAGGAAGCCTGCTTCTTCCTCTCCCACTCCCCCCTGTTTGTGTTCCCTCTCTAGCTGTGTTTCTCTCAGTCAAATAAATATTAAAAAAAAAAACCAAACTTAAAAAAGATGACACATCTCTGAGTTCTAATTTTGGATCCTCTATGGCTATTTTCTTTATGGCGTCCTGCATTAGCACTTGTTCACATTCTGTTTTATGGCAGCGGGACAACCACACAGGAGTACAACTGCACCGTAGTCAGTGTTCTCAGAGATCAATATCGTACTTCCTTGCTCAATTTGGATTCTTTTTTGGCCGCCTTTAGAAGAAACAAATTTGCTTGTAGCAGTCTTGAGATTTTTATGTAATTATATATGTAAATATGTAAATTAAAGTATGATATGTTGTAATTGGTGGTAATATTTATTTTTAAATTTCACTACCAAAGAGCTGTTAGCAGTCTTTAAAAATAGTGGCAACAATGGAAAAGGGAATCAGACAAAAGATAAATTTTAAGACCTAACTGTCATAGTTTTGTAATCTTTCCAAAGCATCCTGAAATCTGTTTTTTAGCTATAAATGTAGTATAGATCATAAATTATCTTTGTTTTAAAAATATATGTGGGGGGCACCTGAGTGGCTCAGTTGTTAAGCATCTGCCTTCGACTCAGGTAGTGATCCCGGAGTCCCAGGATTGAGTCCCGGAGTCCCAGGATTGAGTCCCGTATCAGGCTTCCTGCTCTGGGGGGTGGAGGGGGAGCCTGCTTCTCCCTCTCTCACTCCCCCTGCTTGTGTTCCCTCTCTAGTTGTGTTTCTGTCTGTCAAATAAATAAAGAAAATCTTAAAATATATATATATATATATATTTTTTTTTTTACGTAGGAAGATATATATGTGTGTGTGTGTGTGTGTGTGTGTGTGTGTGTGTGTGTAGGAAGAAAGATATAGTTAGAAACACCAGGCATGATAAAATCTAAGAAAGCATAGATGACCCATATGAATAATTGCTCTTCCTCTGTCACAAAAATATAATGACCTGCGTATAGTCTTCTTTTAAATCCATGTCACATAGTAGCACCCCAGTAAAATGTGTATTTGTTATGTTTACATGATCTTAAAATATACTGGAAAGCATATTGGGAAAGCTTAAATAAAATGAATGAAGTAACTGCATGAGATATTTGTTCATTGTGAATAACAGTATGAATAATTTAGAACTTAAAATACTTTTGCTTCAACAGAACGGGCATTGTACAAATAGCAGACTCATATTTCCTCTTCACTAACCTGTTTCCACATAGTAATTTTATAATTTTATCATGAAAACAGTGTTTTTCTCCTCTGGAGATTGGAGAGTTGTAAATAAGGAGGAGGAAAAAGCAATGATTTCCTCTAGAATTCATTCAGGTTTGCTTAGCTCTTTATACTAAATAAGTTTCAGGGACTACAATTACTAAGAAAGTATAAATTTGAATGTAGAAGCTGGAAAGAATTGCTATGTTATACACTGAATTTGAATAGGCAATCAAATGTGAATGGAAAACAAGCACATTGTTCTCTATAGGAGACTTCCATTTTTCTGTGGCAATCTTAACAGTTATATAATGAGGTAAACACAAGAACATGATTTGCTCACCAATCAAGCAGTGACTAGCCCTTAGCCAGTATCTCCTCTGTCACCAGAAAGCAGAAAGCACTCCAAGTGTCGGGAGTATCCAAGATTGGGCAGCACTCACTCACAATAGTCAACACTGTCAGTCTCTTCATCTGTGAGATAAATCCCAATAATTATCTGCTCTCATAGCCTACTTTATTTGTAGATACAGAACTATCACATGTTACAATTTTGTAGCTGATTGAAAAAACAGCTGTAAGATTTAAAATAAATGTCTTACCCTTGTGTTTTTCCCATTTCTGTACAACAGATGTACATTATACAGTATTATGCATCACAGCATATTTTTATCTGTTTATTGTGAATTGAATCAACCTGCATTTTAAAAGTGATAGATTATGAATGTAGTCATGCATTATGAATTTGGGCCACCAAATTGTTAGGGTGTTCAAGGGACAACTGGGCAGTTTGGACAATCAGGTCTTTACCTTTGGCACTTAAGGAATTTTTTACTTTTATTTGAAAAGATGTGATAGCCCCTGGAAGGTTGACCTGGAGATCAATGGAAGATATCTTCTATTTTCTATAAGGCTCTGAGTAATAAACACCACTCTTTTGAAGTTGTCAGTAACTTGAAGAGAGTACTTCTCAAATTTTAATGAGTAACATGGATATGACTTTCTTTATGTTTTGTAGGGCAGCTTATAATGTAGATTGTTATGTTCCTTATGGGTAAAAATGGTGACTTGCTCACAGTAATAACCCCAATTTAATATATACTAGTTATTCCATCATTTTTGTAAAATAAGTCTACAAATCTATCATGTGCCATGATACCTACCTCTTTATATTTATTATAAGTCATCCCATTAACAACTGTATAAGGTAAATAATATTTTTACTATTTTTATTATTGTCACTGTTTTTATTGTTACTATTGTCTCCGAAAATTTAAGCACATTTTCACTCAGCTGTTCATTGACAAAGTCAGTAATCTCAAGTCTGTCCTAGGGGGTGCCTGTGTGGCTCAGTCTGTTAAATGATTTCAGTGCAGGTCATGATCTTGGGGTCCTGAAATCGAGCTCCATGATGGCTCCAGGGTGGTTCTGTGCTTAGGGTAGAGTCTGCTTGTGACTCTCTCTCTCCCTCTCCCTCTGCCGCCACCCGCCGTTGCTCATGCTCTCTCTCCCTCTCTCTCTGTCTGTCCTATTCCAGATCTTAGGCAGGACCTCCTGAGCTACACAGTGTGAAGCAGACACTGCTCTTGCACAAAGAGTTAGACAGCAGATAAGCGCTAAGGGCAATGCTGGGGGTGAATGAAGTCAGAAAGCCAGAGACTTGTTTGAAATCCTTTATCATGATTTTCATTTCTGTGGAAATGAGAGATCATTCAAATATGTATATATTTATGAGTCTAGAAAAATGGCGGCTAGCCTGTGGCCCATTTGTGTCTCTCTCAAGCTTTTGTTTCTAGATGACATCCTTCACTTTCTTAGCTTTGACCCCCACCTACTTGTTGATGACCCCAAAAAATCTTGCTTCAGATTCTCTCCTGACTTAGTGTCCATCCTGCCTGATACCAAGAATTTCCATGGTCAATGATCCCAAATCCCTGCTGCCTCAGGAGACACTGTCCCTCAAAGACCCAGGTCACTCTCTAGTTGGCTGCAGCCCCTTGACCACAGGGTCTTGTATTCGAGTCCCGGCAGCACCAGTCTTTCCTGGGTTAATTTCCCAAATCTGTACCATGAACTTTCGCTTGCTTGCTGTCCATCTCCCAGAGTGTGTACAGCTCCTACATCAAGATGGAATTCTCTATTCCTTAGTCCATTGTCTTATATAGCACTTGTACTCTACTTTAAAACAATACAAAACAAAAAATGAGTGAACAAACAAAAAAACCTCAGGGACTCTTTTGCCTACAGGATCAACCTCATATTCCTAAGAAGGGCCCTTTCACAATCTGCTTCCAGCCTAACTTATCTACCAACCTCATTCCTTGCTCCATCTAAGCCCACCCACTCCCACACCATCATCCAGCAATGACTAGTACTTCTTACACAGTTCTTTAAAAAATTAAAATGCATTGTGCCTTTGCACATACAGTTCCTCCCGTGATGCTCTTCACCTCTTTTCTGCCATGCAGAATCTAATCCAATCCAATCCAATCAGCTCTAGTTCCTCCACACCCCTGGACCTCACTTTATAAACCCATTGCCCTTTTATATAACACCCAAACACTTTTCACAATTACTTTTACAGAAACAGCTACATTTTAATGATTATTAACTATGTAATCTAAGTATCAGTTTTCTCATTTTTGAAATAGCATAATATTATTGCCTACTTTATAGGTTTGTGAAGATTGGAGAGATAATACATGCAAAACAGACACAGTAAGTGCTCAGTGAATGTTCCAAGTAATACTAATGTGCTTACCTGTTAAAAATTTTATTAACCCACAAGACTATGAATTTCTTGGAGAAAAGAATATTTATCTTTGTAACTGCAGGAGATCTCTTCTTCCTGGCACCTAGTATATTCTCAGTGCATTCTTACAAATTATTGAATTATTATTCCTTAATGCTTCTGTGTCATTCATTTTAAACCTTTTTCTTATAAAGTTTTGATTGCACAAATATCAACAGTAAATTGGATAATATAATTACTAAGTACTGATTTAAAACACTTTGGAACCCACTGCACATAATATGGACCCGTAAAATAGCATCCACTCAACTATTCTGCCTTTTGTTGGAAATCTTCGTGATTACTCTTCTAGCAAGCTAATTTTGCAAGTACTAATACAACCAATTCAATTAAAAGCCTACGTATTGTTAGAGTTACCACATTACAAAAAAGATGCTCATTTAAGTGAAAGAATTAAATTGCCTAACATTAGTAATAACTGTTTTAAACCCAATCCCACATTATTGCCTTTGGTTTAATTAATCAATCCCATTAATGGCTGACCACTTTACTCCCATTACCAGTACAGAGTTAAGGAGTGTGGTCTGATTTCAGCTACACAGAAAAACAATGAGTGGTTATTAAATACAAAAAAAGGGTTCTTCTCCCTGTTTATTTCCATGTGCTTCATCTGTCTGTCTGAGTATTAGGTTGCAGTTATTGCCTCTTAAACACTGTCCTACTTCTGCCACGGTCTCTATCCGCCCACAGCCTACTCTCAGTGATCCTTTTAAGGCATAGGTCATGCCACATTGTTCCAACACTTAAAACTTTCCAGGGATTCCTACTACACTCTTGGTAAGACCCAAAGTTGCTCTAGCCACACTCCCAGATGGTCCATAAACATCACAGGCCTAGTCCTACTGCCAGGCCTCTGTCTCCATGCTTCTGCTTCCATAAAGCTCTTCACCCAGATCTCTTCATTGCCCCCCTTGAATCTTAGCTCACAAGAGGCCTTTCCTGAGTTGACCCTATTTAAAAACTGAAATCACTACCGCCTTCTGCATTATCAATTTCCCTTCCCTGTTATATATTTTACTATAACACACATGTCACATCCTTAATATTTAACATAGCACATTATATCATCACGCATTACTTATTTTACTTTTATTTTTATCTATCACTTTTCCACCACAAAAATTTTAGCTCATTTCAGGCAAGGATTTTTGTCAATTTAATTCACTTCAGAACTCCTATGCGATTACGTTGCAGGGGGTCAGTAAATACTGATGAATAATTAAATCAATAAATTAAAAAAGATGCAAGGACAATTAAGCCAAATTACCACGTTCCAGGTTTTAAGTTATCATCTATTTCTATTAATGTGTCATAATTAACATATCTTTTCTACTTAGAATTGAATAGTGAATAATCAATAAGTTGAATAAAGTCTGTGATAGATATAATATTAAATCACATCTTTATATAAACTTAGTCTTTGTTAATTTTTTTAAAGATTTATTTATTTATTTGCGAGAGGAGAGAGACAGCAGAGTGTTGGGCGGTGTGGAAGGACCGAGGGAGAGGGAGAGAGAATCCCAAGCAGGCTCCTCCCTGAGGGAAGCTAGATCCCAGGACCATAACTTGAGCCAAAATCAAGAGTCAGTTGCAGGTCACCTGGGTGGCTCAGTCATTAAGAATCTGCCTTCGGCTCAGGTCATGATCCCGGGGTTCTGGTATCCAGACCCGCATCAGGCTCCCTGCTCGGCAGGAAGCCTGCTTCTCCCTCTCCCACTCCCCCTGCTTGTGTTCCCTCTCTGCCAAATAAATAAATAAAATCTTAAAAAAAAGAAAAGCCAAAAAAAAAAAGAGTCGGTTGCTTAACCGACTGAGCCATCCAGGTACTCCAGTTTTTGTTAATATTTTAAGGGGACACTCCTCATATTTTCAGAGTTGTGTATTTTTGTAGTTCTTCATTACTGTTTCCTGGGAACTCTAGACTCCTTGGTCTCCCTGAACTCTTAACACTGTCTCTATAACTCAGGGAGTTTTCAGGAGTCTACTTGGATTATTTATCCCTCTCTCAGCCATGGAATGGAGACTTTTTCAAGACAATATAAGAGCTTACCCCATTTTTTCTCATCACTCAGGGACCACTATCCTATATTACCTAAAGTCCAGTGTTTTGAAACTGTTAGGCTTTTTACATCTATTTATCTAGCTAGCTAGCTAGCTATTTCTACTTTTTATTGTTTTGTTTTGTTTTCAGATGGGGAGGGAATTCTGTTTCCAGTTACCCCATTTTTGTTTGAATCAGAAGTTTCTACAAATAGGTTCTTAAAAATTACAAATAATAAAAAAATGAATAGGCTGTTCAGAAAAGAGGTGATTGTAGTAGTTATTACAACATATTCACTGTGAGATACAATTTTTTACCCATACAGGTGGCAAATTAAAAAAAAGATGACTTAACTACTATTAATAATTGTAGGAAATAAGCACTTTAATATCCTATTGTTAGATAGCTGTGTGAATAATACAAGCCATTTTGAAAAGTCTGGCAATGTGCATTAAAATTTTCTTAAAAATAACACATCACTTGACACAGTAATTCCTTTTCAGAGAACTTGAAAAGGAACCATGTAATGAAATTATAATCATAGCATTATAGTGACAAAACAGTGGAAAACACTTAAACATCCATAAATAGAAGAACAGTGAAATGTATTAGTAAATCACGTGTATGCTATGAAAACTTATGGAAAACTAATTAGCTACTCTACAAACACTGAGTTCTGTCTCATTGACCCTAAGGAATGGCCATGTTCAGTTAAAAGAAAAACTTGCCAAGTAACATGAATTATATAATAATAATAATAACAATAATAATATTTAAATGAAAAAAATAAAAGAACCTTGAAAAAAGTGAAAGGATAAACCCTCTCCTATTTATTTTAATCTTCAGGAGATTGTGTTGAGAAGGTGTCATGGAAAGGTTATTAACTTTGTAAAAAATTATTATTTTATAATATTACTTGCTACACTAAGTAAGTATTCCTTTAAGAAAATAAAAATAAGGGGTGCCTGAGTGGCTCAGTTGGTTAAGCATCCGCCTGCAGCTCAGGTCATGATCCCGGAGTCCGGGGATCGAGCCCCACATCGGACAGGGATATCTGATAGTACTTTAACATATCCCAGAGCTTTAGGTCTGTGTTACTCATTGCCCAAGGATATTGCCATGCAATTTAAGGTAAGACTAGTGATTGGAACTAATAATCTGGTATTTTATGTCTTTCTTGTTTATTCATCTTTCCTAAATTGAATTTAAAATTCTTGTCTTGAATACTTATTTTTTTTAAACTTTTCTTTGTCATTTAAGTTTTTATTTTTTAAAAAAATATCTGGTTTGGAAATGGGTAATGCCACCGCCTTCTTTCTTCAGCCAATAAAAACCATTCAGGTTTATGTTGACATTTTATTAATTTTTCCTTTTATGGAATAATTTGCATGAGTAGCTTATTTCACTGTGTTTCACTTTACTTTTCTTCCATATGCATTTATACAAAATCTTTTTTTAAAAGATTTTATTTATTTATTTATTTTTAAGATTTATTTATTTTAAAGAAGGAGAGAGCCTCAGCATAAGTAGCAACAGCAGGGGAAGGGAGAGAGAACCTCAAGCAGACTCTGCATGGAGCACAGAGCCGGATGCAAGGCTGGATCTCATGACCTTGAGATCAGGATGTTGTGCCCAAATTCCGAGACCCCCCAAAGACGACCACCAGAGTCCAGAGTCAAAGCCAAGCGGCAAGGGTCGTTTATTGTCAGGTTCGAACCCGGGCCTCTGTGCGGACATTACCGGTCACGCTCAGAGACCCCGAGCATACTTTCAGCACAGCTTTTATAGGCAAGGACAGACAAGTTACAGAGAAGTTGGGTGAGATAACATTTTGACCCCCTCACACACCCCCTCACACATATGCACATATTCCAGGAACTGAAGCAAGACCCGCAAATGGTTTCTTGACTCAACTGCCCTCATTTGGTAAACAGGGCCTTGTAAAGGCACGAATCACCAGGGGGTCTTAGATATGTAGAGGCCTAAATCATCAGGGAGTTTCAGAGCTTGTTATGGTGGCCTTGAAGCTAAGCAGGCCCTAACATTTCCTCCTTTACTCCTTCGTAATGAGGAATCTTACTCATTTAGGTGAGAGGCCTCTACATATTTGGGGCCAGAAAGTCCTTCATATTGTTGTCTCAGGACCATTAGCTGCACTGTACTGACCCGGTCTTTTACAAAGGCCATTAGTTTGTTTAGAATACATGGCCCGAAAGTTAAAATGAGTAAAAGGATGAATAGGGAGGCCTTGAAGCTAAGCAGACCCTAACAAGGACTTGAATGGAAGCCATGTCAGATGCTTAACAAACTGCACCACCCAGGGACCCAATACAGAACCTTTTAAAAGGCCATTTTTTGTTGTTGATTATTTTATTGGTCTTCCTTAGACTTCCATTTCATGTCAATGATATTATGTTCACCAAGTCTAAAGAAATTAGCTCTGGCTCTGGACTCTTCTAGGACTGGAGCTTTTCCAGATACTCAGTTATGAATTAACTGCAGATGTGGTTGTTGGCTAAATGTACGTACGAAGAAGCAGCCTGAATCAAAGAAGCTATGAATCTTCCTGAATTCGTCAAATCAGGGTTTGCTTACACGTTCTCACCCAAGGCCTTAAACATCCAAGGATAAATAAAGCCAAAAATAGATTTATTGTATTTCATAATTTACTGTAAATCTAAGATGCTCTACCACTTGGGAAAAATAAAGGATAAAATGTATTCACGTACAATCAACACCTGAGGATTTCTTTTTAGCTAAAACTCTTCTAAGAAATAAAATGATATAACAGACTTGCCTTTTTTTAATACTATTTAATTATTTATTTGACAGAGAGAGAGATCACAAATAGGCAGAGAGGCAGGCAGAGAAAGGGGGGAAAGCAGGCTCCCCACTGAGCAGAGAGCCCGACGTGGGACTCCATCCCAGGATCCTGAGATCATGACCTGAGCCGAAAGGCTGAGGCTTAACCCTCTGAGCCACCCAGGCGCCCCCAGACTTGCCTTTTAATTTCAAATAAGGAGTACATCAGAATATGGAATCCTGTAATCTGCATGGGAAAATAATAGCTCACATCTATCACATGCTCACTGTGTGCTAGACACCATCTTAAGCAATTTACATATGTTTATTTATTTAACCCTCCCAACAGCCATACTATTTTGTTTATTACTGTTATTAATCTCATTTTATAGATTAGAACATTGAGGCCCCGAAAGGCTTAGCATTTACACTAAGCCACACAGATAATAAATGTCAATGCCAGACTCTGACCCAGGCAGTAGGACCACACAGTCACATTCATAATTGCTACATGACATTGTCTCTCCAGAGTCCCATAAAGATCATTTTATTCTTTTGCTCACAGTTTTAAAACTTAACTCTTCTAAATATTGGCATGACACCTAAAAGTATCATGAAATCAAACTAAAGCTGCCACTGTACAGTAGTGCTACAATCATGTTTTTATCTCCTTTAAGC
Organism: Spilogale gracilis; assembly: GCA_004023965.1. Lineage (NCBI taxonomy): Eukaryota > Metazoa > Chordata > Mammalia > Carnivora > Mephitidae > Spilogale > Spilogale gracilis. The sequence continues at coordinate 16,264 of PITA01007758.1, forward strand.
TCTTGGGGTCTTCTATCATTTTTTTAAGTAGAAATTGATTTTTGTTCAGACTCAAAATACATAAAAATAGATTTTTTTTCACACCACTCTTAGAACTGTGAAAGGGGAGAGAAAGGTACTGAAGTGATATTTCACCCATGCAACCCTCTGAAACACACAGTGATGGGACCCACACGGAAAATACCAGTCTTACAGCTCCTAGAGAGAAGAAAGGTCTTTTCTTATTTTTTAAGCAGGCCAGTAGTTTTCAAAATTTGGAAAGGTATTACGGTTTAGTAGTTATTTTTTTTAGGTCTTAAGCCACAGTGAACAGGACCAGAAATCATTCATAATGAGAAAATTAGACCAAAAAATAACCTTTTGGAAGAGAAACACTACATGAAAGATCATGTTGTAGTCAGGTTTCTACAAATAGACATTATGCAAAAACTAGCCAGTACATCAGAGCTATGGAAAAAGCGGGGGGTCTTATGAATTAGCTGGTTTACATGAATAATTCTGACCTAACAGTTTCATCTAATCACTGTGAATGTAGATCTCATCAAGCAGTCGATTTCCAACGTTCGGACAAATGACTGTGCTGTCATTTACTGCCCATTTTGTTATAATGCAAGCTACTCAACCCCATTTCCGTGCCCTGAGTCACACTTTTGCTCCTCTTGCTAACTCTTTCCTGACTCTTTTAGATATCTCTTGCATTTCTAAAAATTTTTGCACAATCACATATTTTATGTAAACCCCAGGCTGTTATGTATTCTGTTTTTCTAGTTACTGATTCTTGCCCTCAGTTTTCATTGTCTTCATAAGTGTATACAGTCACATACACATAAATGTATACTGTCCAGATACACAGGCATGTAAATGAACATGTGTAAGAATAACATGTGATTACCTAGACACTCCCAATACCCGTTAAGTTGTCTTCAATTCTCCAGAAATGGAGTCAGGTTTTAAGTCCATTTAGAGATAAGAAAATAGGTAGTTGAGAGAAGAAAGGTGACTTAGCCAAACTAGAGCTTGGAATTCCTATCTCCAGGCCCAGAAAGTAGCCTATCCAATATATACATTTATTTATATCACCTGCTTGCTGTTAGCAGTTTATTAGACAGCTACCATACCCATTTTACATAGGTATCAAACACCCATGCACACAACCACCACCAGTAAGACCACCCCCCCAGCAGCAATGATACCAGCTTGGCAACAAGGGCAATGTCCCAGGGTGGTGGGATCGAGCCCCACGTTGGTCTCCTTGCTCAGTGGGGAGTCTGTTTCTCCCTTCCCCTCCGCCACTCTCATTCTCTCTCTCTCTTTCTCAAATAACTAAGAAAAATCTTAAAAAAAAAAAAAAAAAAAAGGAACACAATGATTCGGAAGGACGGCGTCCATACAGCCCACGATAACGTGGAGAGCAAGGGACTTGGAGCTCTGATTCAGAAATCTATGCTATTTTGATGGCAGCGTGCTTAATTTCTGAATAGTTCCAGGCTGACGGGATCTCAGAACTAGAAGAAAATAAGAAAGGGGTAATTTAGCTGGAATAAAGATGAGAAATGTAAGGCATTTAAAATGTTTTTACCATGAAATCCTGCCTGTGATTTGCCTCACATTCATCATTTAACCTCTGAGTCTGCAAATGGAGGTAATAATCCTCCAACCCTCCATCATTCACTGAGGTGCCACAAAGATGAATTTGGTTTGTTCCTGATGCACTTACAGCTCCTTAGAGCTTGGCAGTGCATAATAGAGGCGGTTTCAGTAGCCTCCTACCTCTTGTGATGAGCGAGGAAATAACTGGGTAGCATCATGACTTTGAAGCTTGCATAAATTGTTTCACCTTGATGAATATTATCTTTATTTCCTAGCCTCATGCTATCAAAATAATCCCCTAATTTATTTTTTAATAAACTTGATTCTTAGAGCAGTTTTAGGTTCACAACAAAATTGAGCAGAAAGTACAAAGAGTTCTCATTTATCCCCCTCCCCCACATATGCATAGCTTCCCCCATTGTCCACATTCCTCCTGAAGGAGCATATTTGTCACAGTTGATGAACCAACATTGCCATATCATAGTCCCCCAAAGTCTGCATTTTCATTAGGGTTCATACTTGGTGGTGTACATTCTGTGGACTTCGATAAATGTATAACAGATTGCATTGCTCTAGATCAAATGTTCGCCCCCCCCCCCACCGTCCCTAAATTCATATGTTGAAAACCAAACCCCAAGATGATGGCGTTAAGAGGTGGGACCTTTGGGAGGTGATTAGATTATGGTGGTGGAGTCCTTGTGAATGGGATTAGTGCCCTTGTAAAAGAGACTCTAAGAGGGGGCGCCTGGGTGGCTCAGTTGGTTAAGCGACTGCCTTCAGCTCAGGTCATGATCCCGGAGACCCGGGATCCAGTCCCACATCGGGCTCCCTGCTGGGTGGGAAGCCTGCTTCTCCCTCTCTCACTTCTCCTGCTTGTGTTCCCTCTCTGGCTGTGTTTCTCTCTGTCAAATAAATAAAATCTTTAAAAAAAAAAGAGAGAGAGAGAGAGAGAGAGAGAGACTCTAAGGAAAAAAAAGATGGTCTGTAAACTAGAAAGTAGGTGCTCATCAGATGCTGAATTGGCCAGCATCTTGTTCTTAGATCCCAGTCTCTAGAGCCATGAGAAATAAATTTTTGTTCTTTGGAAGTCGCCCAGTACTGTGGTATTGTGTCATAACAGCCTGAACAGCCTTGGAGATGTCTCCAGCATTGCAGTATTCTACAAATAGCCTGGCTGACTTAGAAATCCTCTGTGCTCCACCCACTCACCTCTTCCTCTGATCTTTTGCCCCTGGGAAGTACTGATCCTTTTATTGCCTCCAGTCTCGCCTTTTCCAGAATGTCATACAGTTAGAATCAGATAGTATGTAGTATAAAGCTGCTATAAGCATATGCCTGCAGGCTTTGGGGCTGACCTAAGTTTCCAAGTCCTTTTGTAAACACCAAGGAGCGGGATGGCTGGGTTGTATGGTAAATATATGTTTACTTTCATAAAAAACTTTCAAACTGTCTTCCAGAGTAGCCGTACCATTTTGCATTCCCACCAGCAATAAATGAGAGTTCTTATTGCTCCCCATCCTTGTCAGAATTTAGTGCTGTCAGTGTTTTGAATTTTTCCCATTCTAACAGTCCAGAGCCAAAAATTGTTCGAACTCAGAATTACCTAATGGTATATGATGTTGACCTTGATTTCATATGCTTGTTTCTAATCTGTATGTCTTCTATGGTGAAGTGTCTATTCACATCTTTGGTTCATTTTTTAATCAAGTTGTTTATTTTCTTAGGGTTGAAATTTTAAGAATTCGCTGCATATTTTGGATAACAGTCTTTATCAGATGTGTTTTTGGCAAATTTTTTCTCAATCTGACTTGTTTTCTCGTTGTCTCAAAATCCTGATTTTTAAAAACTTATCCTGCATTATTTTTCAGATTATTTATTAGCTTTCAAATCAGTATTTGCATTTGATTCTGAACATAAAACTCCTTTGTAGGGGCGCCTTAGTGGCTCAGTCAATTAAGCATTCTACTCTTGATTTCAGCTCAGGTCATGATCTCAGGGTCTTTGAAGAGCCTAGTGTCAGGCTGTGTGCTCAGCGAGGAGTCTGCTTGTCCTTTTCCTTCTGCTCCTTCTCCACTCTCGTTCTCCCTCTCAAATAAATAAATAAATAAAATCTTTTTAAAAAAAATAAACAAAACCTTCTTTGTGAAGCTTCGTTAAGCAGAAGTTGGCAATTTTTCCAATATTTATTTGTATATGTAAATATATACATTCTAAACAGAGATAAAACAGAAGATGAGATATCTAGAAAGATTGTGTGGAGTCCCAAAACTCCAGTTGTGTTGCAAATAATTCAGAGAAAAAACAAAAGTAATTCTGTGCCTTCACACACACACACCTTCACCTATATAAACAACAATAACTTAGACCAATAAAGGTCTTTAAACCAACAAACTTTTACAAATATCCTTTTAAGTTTTTAGAAGAAGGCCATATGAAAATCATTCACATTAAATTCTAAGCCTCAAAATGGCTGACTTCTGAGGATCAGCCTCATTAAGTTTAGAATTAAGTATATTTTAGAAACCCATGGAAATCAAACCTCTTGGAAGAATATTTTTGTTCAATATAAAATCAAGATTTGGGTATGTATTTGTAATCTATAAATTGTCTGGAGGGTGATAAAGGAATGAGAACTGTAGGTCTGCTCTGTACTTACTGATACTTTGGAAGCAATATCCATGGTAGTGCAGAAGACAGCCAATTAATGACTTTTGTAGTTTGCTACATGCCTGAGAGTAAAGTTGAGATGTTTAATAACCACAAAAGCCCTTTACTGTCACTAGAGTCCTAAGACTCCAGTAGCAATTCATATTCTAGACCAGCATGAAAGCTGGTACAACAAACCAAAGTGTTTTTAAAGCATTTTCTTTCTCCTCCAGAGGATTTCTTGATGCTATTTTTTAATTTCTTTTTGTTTCAGTGACTTTGCAGTAAAGACATACATGAAATGAGGAAGTTTTCAAGGCAAAGTATCATTTGAGTATGTGTTTTGTGAAGAAATCATTATGTAAATAGACAAGAATATGGCCACATTTCCACGTGCACATAGTACCCAAATCATCTGTATTTCGATGCTGCAGTAGGAAGGTGAAATTCATAACCTGTCCTCTTTGTGATATCCATGGCAGACTTCTTCATGAGAAAGTCTTGTGGAGACAGCTTGGGCATTAGTTAACTGAATTTTGACCCACTTTTCCAGCTATAGAAATAGAGCCAAAAATGACTTGTTCAAAGGCCCAAATCTAGTTTACGAGCAAAACTTGAATTCTGCCCTCATTTCAGCCTTCATTGTCTCAGGTCCAGACTGCTCTAAAAGTCTTCTACAGTAATTTGAGTTTCTGTAGAAGAAGTGAATGACATCCCTCTGACTCCAATCCCTCATCCACATTCCTGAGTAATCCTTCCAAAACCTGTCCATCGTGATGCCATTCTGTGAACACTCATTAGCTTGAGAACACAAACCTCCAGTCTTCCAACCTGTATTGTCTCCACACACCTGTCTGAGGTACTGTCTACCTCAGACATGGTGCTTTAGGAAAACTGGATCATTGACTATTCTGCCCCATCACCTTTCTGTCATGACTTCATGACTTTATATGTTCAAATCTTCCTGGATCATTCTTTTTCACCTCTACCAAATTTCTACCTTTTTTCCTGATCCTTAAATGCCTTCATGTAAGGGAATTTATATTCTCTCTTATGATTAATAGATGGTGTCTTTTATTTATTTATTCACTTATTTATTTAGTAAACAGTGTTCTTAAAGATAAGGTCTCCATATAGGATAGCATCGCACCACTCTTTTTGTAGATAGTATGCTGGTCTCCACCTCTTGAGAGCCTATGATTTCTCCCATTGGGGTGAAAACAAAATATAACCTTCATCACATAACATAGAACTAATGTTGATGAATCCTAGAACAAAATTTCTTTATAGAACAATTAAATTGGTTACCTTCTTTCAATCAAAGTTTTCAGAGTAAATCTTAAAAGTGAGTGAGAAAGGGATAAGGGAAAGTTATTTTTTTTTAAGATTTTATTTATTTGAGAGGAAAGGAGCACAAATAGGAGGAGAGGTGGAAGGAGAGGGAGAAGAAGGCTCCCTGCTCAGCAGATGTGGGGCTCTATCCCAGGTCCACAGGATCATGACCTGAGCTGAAGGCAGACACTTAACCAATGGAGCCATCCATGAATGCTAATTCTTAATACTATTTCTCCCTTGGCTTTGATGAAAGGACTTGACAGACACAAGTAATTTGGTAGGGAAACAAAATGGTCTTAAAGTCCCTGATATTGGACATAATTCTAAGAAAGTAGGCATTACTTTTACTCTTTGAAATGCAGGGTTACAGAGGGAAGAGATCCAAGAGGTGCTCCTGAAAGGAGCTCTAGAAGTGGCCCATCAGTCCCCTGTTTGTTGAGAGGATCTGGTGGCTTCCCGTCATGAATCCTTTCTACAGAAAAATTAGTCCTGACAACCTGCAGTGTATGTTCATTGTGTAGAGAAGGAGGGGGGCTGCCTGATTTAGCTGACTCCAGTGCTCTTGAGGAGCTCCATATAGAGGGCATGTGGGATTAGAGAATCTTGGGAGAAATCTGAGAACAGAGAGGTGTGCTGTCCTCTTCAGAGGAGAAACCCAGCATGCCCGCTGCTCTGCACAGGCCCATGACAGCAGAGAACCCAAGTCATTCTCGCTCAACAATCTGTCCCTGATAAAGAGGCTGCAACTCAAGACCCATTCAGAGGCTGAATAAACTCACCTACAGATAAATGAATACAGTGTATATAGTCCATTAAAGAGCCTTAGTCAATTGAGGAAGAAAAATCCAGCCAAACAATTCAACAGAGGGCTCCTATTGATGCAGAAGCAGGGGAAGCAAGGAAGGGAAGGAAGGACGTGCATGTCACTCTTCTAACCCTGAATCTGTGTTTTTTTTCACCTTGCAATTCTAACTTGTTTCATGAGGTTATGTGATAATTTTCACATCATATTTTGATGCATCTTCTAATACTGCTTGCTGGGAGCCGGCCCCGTCAACAGTCGGTCAGGGTACCCTGAAGGTGGTGATGGAGTCGGCGATATGAGGAGACCAGACGTGAAGAGTGGGGTGGGCTCTCCTGAAAACTGTGTCTTCAGGGTTCTTTATTTAAAGCTTTTTAGTTACAGATCTTCTCAAGAGAAGGGTGTATGATAAGAGAGAATTGTAAGAGCTTACACAGACTTCTTTCAGGTTTTCAATCATAAATTCCTCAAGACATTGGTGCTGTTCAAGTGCCGTAAACTTAGGACAGAGCACCCTAATTGTGGGCGGAAACAGACCTTGGTCCACTGGCAGTTGCATCAATCTAGCTTTAGGCAAACAGTTGATTCTGTCTGTCTTATCTCAATGGAATATTTTCTCCTCTGACTGTGCAAGGCAGAGTGGTCACACAGACAAAAGGTGAATGGGTGGTTGTGGAAACTTTAAGTAACTACATTTAAACTATTAAGTATATTACATATAAACTATTAAGTATATTGGTATTGCTTGCAGCATGGCGGGAGGGGCAGATCACGCACCGTCCCCGACAACTGCTTCGTTGTACTGCACTCACGTATCACGAGTCCAACTTTTCAGCTACTGCCCATGGAGCTAAAGCTTTTCATCAGGTGTTTGTTGGTTTCCTTTCCTGAGTATTCAGTAGCTGAACTCTTAACATCTTTCATCCTCACTGGATACTCTCACTCTTGTTCCCCTGTGCTGGGCTTTTGTGCTACATTCACCTTTCTCACCTGGCAGATGATTCTGCTCACTTCTAACAGGGCGCTAGGAAAAGTGGCACTTTAATTACTTTTAAGGACTACTCTATTGTAATGTGATTACATATTCAGGAAGAATATCATGGAAAGAATTTTTTAAAAGATTAAGTTTGGGAGGAACTGGTAGCTGTAAGCCAAAACAAAAGAATCATTAAACAAAAAAGAGATGCACAGGAAATTTTATACCCTTTTCAAAGAGCTTCAGAAAAGTTGCCATAGCTGAATAGGATGTTGTTTTCCTGATTAAAAAACCTGAAGGAATCATTATAATATTTTCTTTGGAAAACAACAACAAAAAACTTCTAGGAGAGATTTTTCTCACAAGCCACCTATATATTCTTCTTAGTTAATACTTTTCTTTCTAAAGCAGAAATGTAGGGGCACCTGGGTGGCTCAGTCAGTTAAGCGTTTGACTCTCGATTTTGGCTCAGGTGATGATCTCAGGGTCGTGGGATGGAGCCCCTGTCCGGCTCCATGCTCAGTGCGGAGTCTGCTGGACATTCTCTCCCTCCCTCTCTGTCTGACACTCCCCCTGCTTGTGCCATTAATAAACAAATAAATAAATAAAATCTTAAAAATAAGTAAGTAAATAAAGCAGAAACGTAGAAGTCAACTTGTTTTAAAATAAAGTAAAAAGGTAGCCGCTACTAAAAACATCTTTGTTATATTGGGAATAAATTATTATTTAAATCAACAAAAATAAAAATGAATTGAGCATACACTGATTCAGAGCATATTAAGAAGGCTTCTCTCTTTGCGTAGAAAGAATGTTTCATGAACAGGTGCAGGGATCTAGTGATGGAAGTCCTGCTGATTCAGGGGTTTTCCTCCACGGTGTCTCCAACATCTTCATCAATGTCTGGAATGTACTTGCCGTTCAAAAATACATTGAACAAATACGATGATGATTTATTTAGCAAAACTCCATTAAGCACTTTTAAAAATCTAGTTGGTTAAATGCATTACTATATTGAATATGTAAATTTTCTTTGTCTAGGGGAAGGTCCAGAGTTACAAGGTTATTAATAAAAAAATCCCCCACATGTGCCATAGTCTATCAACGTTTTTCATGCACAGAGTTTGCTCTCTTCTCTAAATGTATCCTTATTACGATGATTTCTCTGCTAAGAAGACTTGTCTTTGATCAAGGATACCAGTTACTATCATTAGTTCTATGTTAGCCAAGAGTTTTACTGTCAGCATAAATTAAGGCAGATATAATATGCCAAAATATTGAATTAATCAATGCCTATTTCAACTTAAAATTCAGAAAGAGCTCCTGTATTGTGTATGCAGTAAAGTTTCCAAGGAAATTTGCTGAAGAAAATAGGGTCATTTCAGCTCTATTTAAACGAGTGGAACTTGGTATTTTTAGAATAAAATTCCAAATTTTTCTTTTGCCATTATTTAAATATTTATCTACTACCCAAAATCTAACTTAAGGTAGTGGCTGATTTTGTAAGTCAGGATAGGTGAAGTTGTAACAACAAATACATGAGTGAAATACACTGAAATACATGAGTGCTTTGGTGCTCAATCAAAAGGTCTTGGCTCCTGGAGCTCGTTTATCAATGGCCAATGTTTGCTAAGTCTAATGAAATGAGATAGAAAATAAGTCAGTCATCCTGCAAAATATCTGCCTAAAATCTGTATAGTCTTATCTTATTTGATGATTTTTATATAGTGTGCAATATGAGTCGGTGATGGGAAAGAAAGAGAAAACATTCTTGAGTGACAGAAATTGCCCTCACTAGCAGTTCAAGATACAAAGGCCACATTTTTACTTTGTGATATTCGATGTCCTTTGGCGAATAAGCTTTATAAAGCCTTTACGTAGACCTTATGCAGAGTCACGCACCGAACAGATTCTTAATAAATCTGAATCGACTGTTCTTTGACCACATTTTGTTAATGAGGTTTCCTGGTACCGTGCCTGGGCTGATTAAAACTCAGCCTGTGTTGGCTGTGAGCAGTTACCTAATAGCCTAAGATGTTTTGCTAAATAATATCCAGCACAGCACTAGTTGTTTTCTGAAAGAGCTTCCTACCCATTCTAATTCAGCTACAGATTTGGTATTGGCACAGGACCCATTACCTCCCAGATTTTCTTGTTTATTAGTCGAGTGGAAGTGCCCTAACCTAATTGTTTGTAAGGGCTGTGGAAATCCCAGGTCTCTTTGTCCTGGCCCAGACAGGTTACAGTCTGCCTTTCATTCTCCCCTGATGTCTTCTGACAGTCTTGGCATCGGCAGAGCTGAATATACGTTCACATGTTACCAGTGATTATAATCACAGTTTTAAATGTGCAGCACCAGTGCCCGTCAGGGTCTCAGAGGAGGAAATTTGGCAGGAATATGGTCCCTCACTGTGCCCCCAGGTAGCCTATCTACACCTGTCATCACCTGGCATCTATATGCGAGTGAAATAATCTACCCAATTTGTATTTGGGCATAATGCCATCATAACAGATGGACATGAGTGTATGTAACTGGGAAATTATGCATATACATTAAATATGCAGACTGAGCATGAGTCCTTTCTAGGAACATCCAAACATCTGTCTGCTCTGAGCTTTTGTGTATACAGTTTACACCATATGCCGTCACAGTGGGAGGGCCTTGTCGGAGATGCAAAAAGGAGCACGCATGAATTTCATGGAAATTGTTTCATAGGGCTAATTTGCCCCACCCTGAGCAAAAGGAATATATAACAAGAGTTGTGAATAACTTTCTTATAATTTCAAGGGGACGATTTTTAAAAACTGATTTCGGTAGCAAACAAGCAAAATCTTTGGACATTAGAGGAAAAATAAAATTAAAATTTGGATCAATCCTAAAAATGTTTTTGTATGATGTGCGTGTGTTATTTAAGCCTTGATAGATTCATTTTAAAGTTCACTGTTACAATTCCTTCCTACTGAAACCAAAGCCGTAGATGAAAGCAATCGGCATTTGTAAAGCACCTTATAACTCATCTTCAAGGCAAAGAGTATTGTTTTTTAAAGATTTTATTTATTTGACAGAGAGAAACACAGCCAGAGAGGGAACACAGCAGGGGGCATGAGAGAGGGAGAAGCAGGCTTCCCGCCAAGCAGGGAGCCCAATGTGGGGCTCGATCCTGGGTCTCTGGGACCATGACCTGAGCCAAAGGCAGTCTCTTAACCAACTGAGCCACCCAGGCAAAGAGTATTTTTACTGTGTGTATGATTTATTTTTAATGTGTGTATGATTTATTTATTGCTGGAATACCCAAAGTAGTAAAGCATTCTTTATTACTTGAGTATGAAATCCCAGTAATTTCGAATCTTATCTAAATAATATTAAGGTTCATCTATAAATACAACTCATTTCTTCTTGACATTCATTTTTTTCTTTCTTTTATAATATGGGTAAGTTTTATTTCAAAAATATTATAATATTCTAGTTTCACATATAAGTTAAATGTATGTTTTTATTATTTTATTATTATTTTATCATTTATTTATTATAATATTTTATATTGTGTTTATTTGTTAAAATATTTATTTTATTATTTATTTATCTTAAATGAATGGAAATTAATTTTTCCATTTTTTTTGTCCTGAATTATCATAACATAACCTTTCTTTGTCCCTTATGACCTTCTCAAATGCTTAGGTAATTATTTTCCTATATCTTTTTCTCTCTCAGAAAGTAATACTCAAATAATATCATAAAATACAAATTATAATTGCTACTTATAAACTTATATTTCTACTTTTCAGTGAGTATGTGTGCTAGTATAAAGTATAAAGTATAAATGCCATAAAACTACAACCAGCCATTCATAGGTATGATTATTTCATGACTCCAGAACCTTAGAACTCAGTACCACTTAATTGAACTATGTGGTGATATATTTTTTATAAGATAACATTTATAAGGTAAATTTGCAGTATTTTGTTTACTTGTATCTTTGAGGTTCTGTATAAATGAAAAAAAATGATTTTATATTATTGAAGCATCAGCAACACATGCCATAATTAAACGTTCAACTGGATATATGATCTTCGGGTGGACTCATGTTCTAGTTATAAAAGATTAATTCAGGGCACCTGGGTGGCTCAGTGGGTTAAAGCCTCTGCCTTATGCTCAGTTCATGATCTCAGGGTCCTGGGATCGAGGCCCATGTCAGGTTCTCTGCTCAGCAAAGAGCCTGCTTCCCCCTCTCTCTCTGCCTGCCTCTCTGCCTCCTTGTGTACTCTGCCTACAGAGTGTCAAATAAATAAATAAGATCTTTAAAAAAAAAAGATTAATTCAAAATTAGATTTGTGCTTAATGAACACTGGAAAAAGCACTATAATATAAAATTAGAGAATTTAGAAAATTATATTTATGTTAGAAAAATAATCCACATGGGGCACCTGGGTGGCTCAGTTGGTTAAGCAACTGCCTTTGGCTCAGGTCATGATCCAGAGACCCCGGATCGAGCCCCGCATCAGGCTCCCTGCTCAGCAGGAAGCCTGCTTCTCCCTCTCTCACTCCCCCTGCTTGTGTTCCCTCTCTGGCTGTGTTTCTCTCTGTCAAATAAACAAAATCTTTAAAAAAAAAAAAAGAAAAAGAATCCACAGAGTATATTCAGTCTCGAAAATATTTAGTATCAACTATCTTTACATGTGGGCATTAAAAAAGTTCTCTTCCATATTTATTTGCAACATGTAGATGCTTCATTACTATAAATATAGTGGTGTATATATTTTGGTTGTCTAATTAAAAGAACCTGAGTTTCTTAAAAGACCTGGTCCTTTAACATTTAATAATCCAAACATTGTAGTTAATAAGTTAATTAACATCTTCAATGATACAAATGTACACTAACAGTATGATTAGAACATTTTTATCACAGCATTATTTTACTAATCTCTTATACAATCTTTGTGTTAATATTCTATTATCACAAATACATGCAGATGACATTCAGATTTACTCTCCCAACCTGGATCTGAATTTCTAAGGTAGCCATTAATGTCACTTTGGCACTTTAAACCTGAGGTGGTTGAAACCAACCATGCACCTGGGTAACTCAGTTGGTTAAGTGTCTGCCTGCAGCTCAGGTCATGTTCCCAGGGTTCTGGGATGGAGCCCCGCAGCTGGCTCCCTGCTCAGCAGAGAGTCTGCCTCTCCCTCTTCCTCTGCCCCTCCCCCACCTCAAGCATGCTCTCTCTCTCTCAAATAAATAAAATCTTTTAAAAAAAGACCAAGTACATCCCCACCTCTAAGCTCCCCCACCCCGTCATTTCTTCTTTTATCTGGTTAAATGTTCTACCTATCTCTGCACCTAAAAATATATTTTGTCCCTACCTTTCCCAATCATATCATATACTTCTCAGTAGAAGACTCCTAAATTTTTTGTGGTTGCCCATATTCTCCATCTCACCCCACCACACACCTGCACACACAGCTTCTCATTGTTGCCGCATTTTATCTGAGCCAACCAGATTGTTCTAGTCTCCTGCCCAAGATACTGTTTATGTCTGTCCACTCCATGACTCTTTCGTATTGTCCTATTAATGAAGTGTCAAAAAATTGGGCAAATGCAATTCATTTTCTTAAAAATATCAACTACTAACCTTTTTGGTAATCAATAGTCACTTTCATGTTTAATCTGTATATAACCATTTTTAAGTAAGAGAACGGCAAGTACTCCGGTTTAATCAAAGTATAAGATGTGTTGAACAAAATGAGCTCCACCAGCATTAACATTAATGCCTTTATCAAAGCTCTCAGCTTTGTAATCTTAGGAACTCGGTTTTATCAACACTCTGTACATTCATTTGTACCCTTCAAGAAACAGATGCCAAATTGGGATTATACACATAAGGATTTTGATAGGGAAAATGCTCCTATAACCAAAAAATATATAAATAAATAAACGAGGGAGCCAAGGAAGACTGGGGAACTCTTACACTACAATATGTGACTAAAAGGAAAAAAAAGTGGAAGGACCTTGACTGTCCTGGTGCAATGATATTAAAAGCAAGTTCAAGGGAGCCTGGGTGACTCAGTCAGTTGAATGTCCAACTCTTGATTTCTGCTCATGGCATGATCTTGGGGTTGTGAAATTGAGCCCCGTGTCGGGCTCTGCACTTGGCGGGGAGTCTGCTTGAGATTTTCTTCTGCCCACCCCCCCCCCGTCTCTCCCTCCATCCTCTAAAATAAATAAATCAATCATAAAAAAAAAAAAAAGCAAGTTCAGCAAGGCTGTCAGAGAATCCTTGAGGCATAGGCAGAGGCGTCCCATAACCCAGGAATGGGCCTATTTTAGCGTCTTGACCACATCTGGTCATTGACTAGGAGTTACTCTTTGGGAGCATGGTCTTGGGAGCAAGAGGATTTCAGAACAGAGCAATGGGGATTCTTAGTTAATTATATCGGTAGTTAGAGGTCTGTATTCTCTTGAAGACCACAACCCTAGAAGATGATCCATTTCTTTAAACAGAGTATCTAGCTAAGCTCATGGAACACTTGATTGTATATCAACAGTAGTTGTTTTGCTTACACTAAGAATTAATCCACAATGTCAAATATCCATGTCAATAAGATAAACAGATTCTCTCCATGTCAGCAGGTTTCTGTCTAGAAGCTGAATTCCAATCTATAGTTGGTTCAGTAAGCACAGACTCTGAATAAAAGTATTTTAAATGGACAGTTCAAACTTTAATGACACTAGGGTATGACATTAGCTATATTTACCTCCATACTAGGGCTCTACCTGCCCCAGGAAACATAGATCACGCCTATGCCTACACACCCTCCTTTGGACAGGAGAGGAAAAACCCTGCAGAATTAAGTCTCTCTGACTTTGGTCTTTCATGTTCCATGGTGACCAGCCCCCTCTATATTTGTTAGTTTTTTCACAAAACAAACCACCAGAATGCTGGCTTAAAGTAACACTTTTGTATTTATTTCTACCCATTCTGGGGGGTAAGAAGCTGATTTTTCTGGTCTTCATCAATTTGATTCATATTGGATGGCCTAGGATGGCCTCTCCACATGGTCTCTCATTATCCAGAAAGCCAGCGTGGGCTTCTTCACCTGGTGGCATAGGTCTCAATGACAAGAAAGGGCAAGCCCCAGAGTATGGAAACACTTTTCAAGTCTTTGCTTTTGTCACCTTTCTTTTTGCCCAATTGGCTAAGACAGATCACATAGATTCCAGAGTTCATGTGATAGGATCTCTCTAAGGTATGGACACAGGGAGGCCTGATCCAACTGGGAATTATTCTTTCAGACTGTCTGATTAACATGTCTATCCTCCTCCTCCCCCCTTCTTTATGAGTATACAATACATAAGACTACATCTACATTATTACATTTTCGGATTCTAGCATAAAAGTAAAATTTACATACATTGAATTCATCTGCAATCTCTTAGTTTTTAAATTTCAGGGCTGCCAACAATGAAAATCTATCTTGTTTTACAGTTAATAAAGACCCTGAGAGTTCGTTGGTTTTCCTCAGATAAGAAAATGCAATGATCTCCTTGCCAATTAGGAATATTACATGAGGAAATTATGGAATTAATATTTCATTTTAATGGTGGCTGGTCAGTTCACTCAGAAGTAGCAATTTGTCACATTCCCTGATCTTAATGAAATAGACATGTTTATTCTTCAGTTTGGTGGTTGCTTGAATGTGAAAATTAAGAAGTATAAGTGGAATATATATATTACAGTGGAAACTAATTTTCTACTGCATAGCTCTCTGTCAGCCAACTGTACTGAGCCCATTATGAGGTGCTGAAGAGGATGAACATGAAAGCAACATGTTAAAAATAAGAAGATAAATGCTTTGGAGTGACTAGTACATCTGCTTGTAATCAAGGCAGTTTTTGGAGCATGAGATAAAGCTGTGCATTAGAAATCCCTGTAGGCTGAATGCACCCCTGCCTTTTTGTAAACAGAGGCGTGTAGGGTAACACACATATGCCAAGCTAAACTAGCAACATTGGTGAGATGATACACATGTGTTCTGTGAGCCCTTTACAATATTTCTACCGTCCACTTCTAGGCCCTTCTCCAACACTAGCGAATCCACTACAGTGATTTCACTTAAACATATGCTTACTGAAAAAGAATTTAATCAGATTAGCCATTTCATAAAAATAACCAATTATTCAGTTTTTTACTATTCAGGCAGGTGTGTGTGTGTGTGTGTGTGTGTGTTAATAAAAGGAGAGACAAGTAAGACTGATACTTGTTTTTTAAAGAGTATTCATCGTTAGTGACTCCAGTCCATTCTTTGGTCCCATTAAAATGATTGATATGTTTCCACACTGCTGAAAGATAAAGTCCTTTTGACTTTGACTGAATTTCTGGTTATTGCTGTGAAATTTGCCTTTCCCTGTGGCTATCTTTCCATCATCTCAGTGCTGAATGCAGAGAATTCGTTATTTTTAAATATTGCCCATGAAGTTGTTTGGTTGGATCGCACAGCTGCTTAGTTGTCTAAAACTGTGCTCTGTGATTTGCCCTTCTTAATGATTTCAACACAGTGTCTCCTTGAGATGTCCCTTTTTGGTTTATGCATCAGGAGGTGTTTGAGCATCATGCAGTCCTTTGAAGTTTACACGTACTATCCCAGTAGAGTTGTTTTTCAGTAAACCTTATGCTAATCATCACTTTGGTATATTCTATGATTCTGTTCTGTATTGCTGTCTTTCTTTTTCCGGCTAACATACCAAGTGATATCCCAGCACATTTCATCTGATTTCCTGCTGAGTACTTCCTTGATAAAAGAAGCACCTTCAATTTCTCTATATAAAAATAGGAATTTAAAGTAGGTACACTTTCTACATCATTTTAAATTTTCATATACAAGGCTTCAGAAAATGGATGAAAAATGTCCTTTCATATTGTGTTTGTTCAGCTCTAAGAACCCCCATGCCCCATTTTAACTCATCAGGTCCTGTGTTTTGTTTTTGTTTCCCTAGGACTACAATGATGAGATCCGTCAGGAACAGCTACGTGAATTATCTTACTTAAATGGCTCAGAGGACTCTGGTCGTGGCAGAGGCATTAGGGGCAGAGGGATCAGAATAGCTTCCACAACCCCTTCAAGGTACATTAGCTCTTACTTGAAATAAATTAGCAGCAGATGTGGATGGCAAGCCTTTGCTGACCTGCCCTGTGCCATGGTCACAGGTAGGAATAAACAACAGCCACCAACACAAAAACCGTGACAGTGAATGCTTATATAACGCATAATAAGCACCTTCATAAATTAACTCATCAAGTCTTCCATACAAGGATTAAGTATCATTCACAGATGACAAATTGAGGTACAGAAAGGTGTCGAGAATTTGTCCAAGGTTACACAAACAGTCTGACTCTAGAATTGACAGGCAGACCTCTTAACAACCATCCTAAGAAAGGGGTGTTAACCTGAAACTTTCTTTGTGATTCTGTCCTTAGCATTAGAGCATGCAGAGAATACAATTCTTTGCCTTTTTTGAACCAGGTTGACCTTGCACGAAGAGAAAGTGGAACACTGAAAAAAAAATTAAAATTAAAATTAAAATTAAAATCAAAATTAAAATTAAAATTAAAAAAAAATTTATCTGTGCCTTCAGTGGCCATTGGATAGGTAGTCTTTCTGGAAAGGTAGAGATAGGTAATGACTAGCTAGGTAGGTAGACATTTAGATAGATAGGGAGATAAAATATGCACCACTAGTCCAGAAAGCCAGAAAAACACACTTCTTGTATGGCTGATGGTAAGAGTATTGAAAGTTCAGGTACCTTTGCCTTTGCAATGTCCTTGATCAACAGAGAGGATTTTATTTAATATTATTCACTTGGCAAAAAAATAAAAAAAAAAAATTGGAATCTTTCTGCATCAGAATTTGTTTGTAATATTCTGAATTAGTCAAGCTTTCAATAGAAAGCATCAGTTTGTGAAGAGGTAAAGCAAAAAATATTCATAGCCTTCACACAGACTGTGTAATTCAGTCATTCTCTCTACCCCGTTAGAGTTGGCCTTCAAATCTCTAAAGGATGTAGCTCTAGAATATTCTTTCATACATTGCATAGAAATTATCATTAGAGATTTTAGGATACTTTTCTGATTCAATTTATTTATTAAATTATTCCCCAAATATTGTCAACCACCAGTGTCAAAAAATCAGTTTTAGCATTTAAATTGTAAACACCTCCATTTTGTAGTCAATCAGAAAAAAAAAAAAAAAAGTGATCAATATCCAAGTAAAATACCAAGGCAATAGCTATTTAAAAATAAAATGTGTCAATTCTGAAAATTAAATCTTCCAAAGATTATTATTACATTTTTATCCCTAAAGATGAAAATTAGTGCTCTCTAAAGCTAATTAAGAACATTTTTATTGCTAAAGATTAATGTGACATGACTTTTTTATGGACATACTTTTTATGGAATCAGTCTTTTATAAAATCTTGTACATTTCTAACCTCATCATGATGGATTGTGAAATAATATCATTGCAGGTAATCTTAAATTGATTAAATCATGTGCCTTAAATAATGAAACTGTCACTTTTGTAATTCCCAAAATGCCAAGTTTTATATGGTGTAACCTAGTATATATTTAGTTTTATATGGTATAACCTGATATACATTTAGAAAGTCTACAGAGAGGAGAGAAGTTTTTTCTATTCTATATTCCTTGAAATGAGGACCTTTTTAAAAAAAAAATAATGCATTAACTTGCTTTTGAGTTTAGAAAATCATATTATTAGATTTTGTTTTGTTATTGATGTTCCTTAATGTAACATTATATTTGAGTGTTTGAGTGGACCATTTAAGATTTCAATTACAGTAAAGTTTCATTCTAAAATATTAATATTCGGGGCGCCTGGGTGGCTCAGTTGGTTGAGCGACTACCTTCGGCTCAGGTCATGATCCTGGAGACCCGGGATCAAGTCCCACATCGGGCTCCCTGCTCGGTGGGAAGCCTGCTTCTCCCTCTCTCACTCCCCCTGCTTGTGTTCCCTCTCTAGCTGTGTTTCTCTCTGTCAAATAAATAAAATCTTTTTTAAAAAAAGTAAAATAAAATAAAATATTATTATTTAATGGTTTAATAAAGAACAGTGCATTGTGGTCTAGATTTTTAAATGTTAGAAAAAATTTGAATGTTTTGCTTTTTAATATCACATATATCATACAAATTTAAAAATAATGATAAGATTTAAACCTCACTTCAATGCTATATTGATATCATTAATGCATTAACGTTAATGAAAGTAAGTGGACCAGAATTCTGTTCTCTTCTATTTCAAACCACATGATGGAAAGTATCGACAATTATAAAAGAATAAGGAAACAGCTTTACAAAACAGAAGATCATATTGATTAGGAAGCTCTTGAAAACATGAGTTAATGGATGCTAATTTGTACATACTTATGAAATTATGACTTTATTAAGTTACTCAATTACTTATTCAAAAAAAATGGTGCCTGGGATAGTTGAAAACTTCTATAATAATTTGCTGGAAATGTATTTAATTAAAGCAATTTTCATTTCAATAAATATATCTATAAAGACTAATCTTCCAGTAATTAAGCATACCAGACACCATTATATCTGCATATTGTAATAATTTATAGGACATAACTGAAGAATTAAGATATTTGACATCTCTGACATACATCATCACTATATATTGATTGAGAGAAAACTGAGGAAAATAAAACATTAGAGGCAGATTTTGGAGGCCTTTGTTTACTACAATGAGAATTAATCCATAGATCTAATGGAGTTTGTGAAAGAAGGGAGTAATCATACTTGTTTCTAAGAAAGACTACTCAGTCATCACTATAAGTGAGAGAGAAGAATTAAAGCATTTAGAGAGACAGACAGAAGGTCACTGATTTATGGCAGGGAAGCCAGTATGAAGACGAGTCCATTATCCAAGGCAGGAAAGAACACTCCTTGGACTATAGAGATACAGGACTAGGTTAGAGATTAGAATTTATAGGAATTAGTGCCCAGTTAGATGTCAGAGAAGAAAAAATATTCGGCCCACGACAAGGATAACTCTCTGATATCTAACCTACTTAGGAATAAATGACTTCATCCACTAAGATAGATGAAGAACCAAGTTACACGAAGAATATAACTATTCCTATAATTAATTCAAGGTCTGTGGATTCCTTGCCTGACCTTAGCAGGTGACTTATACCTTCTGTGACTTGGTACTCAACCTTTAAAGTATCTCAGGAATAGCTACATAACAAAGTTGTCAAGGTTTGTAAATTAGATGATACATATAAAGCAGTGGTTCCCAAATTGGTCTGCACGTTGGAATCACTGGGAACTTCCTGCCATTCGAGATTGTATATAATTGGCCTGGGGTGTGATCTGGAATTTAGAGTTTTTCAAAGTCTTCAGGAGATTCTAATATGCAGACAAGTGAAGGAACCTCTGATATAAAGCATATAATCCAGGATATGGCACGTGTTAGGAAGAAAACAGGTAATAGTCATCATTAGCATTAGAGAATGCAAGGGTCCAAAGAAGGCATTTTCCAACTAGTAATCAATCTGCAGTGATAAATATAACAAGTGCATGGAATGCGGACTGCAAATGAATCCAGTGGATTTGGAAACTTGTATGTTACTGGTAATGTCCGTCAAGAGTACTTTCAACAAAGTGGGTAGGCAGTAACTAGATTGCATTGAGAGACTTTGAAGAAGTCAGAAAAATGAACGATACTGCAGTGTAGATTCAGCCAGGGGCGGTATCCTAAAATAGGTGATGTGAGACTTCAGTTGAAAAGGAGAAGAGAGATGTGAGATTAAAATTCCAAGGAAAGGACACAGGGTATAGGAGGTGATGAGTCAGATTCAGGAGGTGATGCGTCAGATTCAGGAGACAGCTTGGCTGTGTCTGGGACAAAATTGAGGGAGGAATAGGATGAGAAATTAGATTTGATGTAAGCATCATATTTTTTCATTTTCTTATTTTTATTTTCTTTAGAGAGAGAGCTTGAGTGGGAAGAGGGGCAGAGGGAGAGGTAGAGATCTCAAAAAGATCCCTACTGAGCACAGAGCCCCAATTGGGACTCAATCTTAGGACCCTGAGATCCTGACCTGAGCCAAAATCATCTACACTCAACTGACTGAGCCACCCAGGGGCCCTAAACATCAAATAATTTTAAAGTAGGAAGAATTGTTACAGATTCAGAGATTTGATTTTATTGATTGGGGAAAAAAAAAAATCCACCTTAAGCCCAGGGAGTTATACTACATACTTAGCTCTGATTATTCGGTGGCCTAGACAGCACTTGTGAATGTATGTAAAGCAGGGTGACATATAATTTACTACCCACACCTGGGCACTTTTGAGAGTGTTAAAATGCTAGACTGAACAGGAAGCTAGGACAACAGTTGTAAATCAGAACTATTCAAGGCAAACCCAGACATCTGCTCACCCTACTTAGGAAGAAACAGATAGATGCCTGGAGGCCCAGTCAAGGTAAAATTGGTCTTTACATCTTTCTTCATAGATGTGTTTTATATTATCATGATAATATAGTACAGTGTATTCTCAGCTATTGTTGTATTTGAAGCAGGCACTGGGCCTTCTGGGTCTTTTGTAGTTCACCTTCCCCGGTCCAGGAGAGCATTCACTGTACACTGTACATTAGACTTTCAATAAGTTCTCTGATAATTTCTCTATTCATCAGCTCTATAATCTATTTAAAACTTTTAAAAACTCTACCAGCATTCTTCCTGTTCGCTCACAAAAGCTCATTTTCCGCAAGCAAGAGAGAGCCAGCTGACTGCTCTTCATAGCAGAATGTATGACCTCACCCCATCCGTGGGCACACCAGACAGTGTGATTGTTGACATCCCAATGATCATCATTTCCCCAAAAGCTTTAGTGTTCCTGTGGAAAGCAGTGTTTTCTGGAGGCCAGCTTTCAGACACAATAAAAAGTGAAATAACCACACTTTTGCCCAAAGACTTCAAACACTCAACCTTTCCAAAGACCTTCGAAAACCATAAAAGTTGGCTGCAACCATTTGATCTTAGGCTTTTAATACAAGTTAGTTTTGTGTCAAGCACTGTAGTATGGAGCATTCAAGTCTCTTCTTTTATTGCAGAATCCTGACGTATTTCACTAACACCACAGTTACCGTAGGAAAATAAATTATATAAGTGACTGTTTATGTTCAGGAGGTTGTATACCTAGGGATAAATCAGTGACAGTGAGTTGTGGTTTCAAATGACCTCAAGCTTCAGCTACCAGAATAAGCAGAATAGCACCGTGCTTTGGGGTCCACATTTTATTAAAGTATGAAAGTGCAGACAGATTTTTTTTTTCCTTTGTAAATACCTCATTGCACATCCCTGTCAATAACCTCCAGCATGGAGGAGACAGTGACATTCGGCAGTTCTGTTTCATGGATGGTCCAGTGGGTCATACGGGTTTCCTCCCCCATCCTACATGCCTATGAGACCTTTCATGAGCTGAAATGGCATAAAGCAAAGAAGCAATTACCATTAATTTATATGGAAATTTTTTGAGTGCTCCCAGACCCTGGAAAAAGTAACCTCTCAGGCTTTTTTGGTACCTTGGGCACATCCTGGTTATGGATGCACAAAGTAAGTGGAGAGAAATCGTAGGTCTTCACACAGTTCAAAGTCCTGGATGCTTGATGTTGAGATGCTAAACGTAGTTCCTGGGGAAGGAGCTTAGAGGGCCCACTCTGGCTGCTCGGGGTACACACTGACCCTATACTGGCTTACTGCAAAACAAATGTTCAATACTATTTTTGCTTTTCACCTTTTTTCATAAAAGCGGAAATCATCTTCTGATTTCTTTCAGCTAGCAAAAACAGGTGCTAATGTAGCTCTTTTGTAAAGCAAAGTTGGCATAAGGTGAATTTTTGAAAAGCAGGAAATACTTATGTGTTAGCTGAAGCTCTAATTTGAGTCTGCTTGACAAATTTGGAATAAAATGAGAGTGGGTTGGTTTGTGGGGTTTTTTTTTTTTCGTTTTATATTAAGCATTTTACATGAGTTTCATTATGAGAAGTCACAGACAGCATTTACAAAATTTATTCTACTGTAGAGGTCAAAGTACTTTATACCCTAAAGAAACTCAATTTCACACACACACACACACGCACGTACACACACGCACGCACACACACATGCACTCATGCGTATAGATAGATTTGGTTTTCTTCCCATCATATGGCAGGATGATGAGAACACTATCTGTTTTGGTCTCTTTCTCTCATCACTGGTTTCTCATCTGTACATGACCTGTTTCTCCTAGGGGCCGTGGGGGTGCCATTCCTCCTCCCCCACCACCTGGACGAGGTGTACTCACCCCTCGAGGGACTACTGTGACTCGTGGAGCTCTTCCAGTACCCCCTGTAGCAAGAGGTGTCCCTACCCCACGAGCCCGGGGGGCACCGACAGTGCCAGGATACAGGGCACCCCCTCCTCCAGCCCACGAAGCTTATGAAGAATATGTAAGTACCCTTGAGAAATCAGTGGTTAGGAAGAGTGCAAGTGCTTGGGTAACAGGCTATTTAACCCTCAAAGACATTCAATACCATGAATGTGGCAGATGTTTGTTGCAGAAAACAAAGGTCATTTGCAACAGAGTTTAAGCAGTGCATTTAAAGTAGAGCATTTTGAGAAAAGCTTTTACTTTTCAGGTGCTATGATTGGTGGTACCAGATAAACAGTTTGCATTTTAAGAATCAAACTATCCTGAGGTTTTCTTATTCTTTAGAAGATCAATCTCAAAATGGAAATAATTATGAGCATAATGTAAATTGTCATATACTCAGAAGTTTCTTCTGGGATGTGTTAAAGATTAGCATAAAAATCACTCAGAAGCATTTGACAGATACAATGTAATTGTGTTATAAACTTTGGCAATAATGTAAGACCATGCGACTGGTCTTTCATTTAAATATACTGAAAATATACTTTCATTTAAAAATACTGTGTCTTTCACCATATGAAATATACAGGATTGGCGGCATGAAGAACTCAAAAAACCTAGAATGAGCAAAAGAAATGCAGTGTCTATAAGCATCCCCCCCCCTTCCCAGCTATTGTGTCACTTGATTGGCCCTTTGACCTTTCATCCAGGTTGTTAATATTTCACTGGTCACATTGTATTCTATCTAGTCCCAGTGACTAGAATATCGTGAAACTTATAAAAAGGAACAGTTTCCTATTCACTTGTATAACCGCAGTAAATCTCCTGTAAATGTTACTGTTAACTAATGCAAGCCAATCATCAGCTATGAAATACATTCATTTTACCTTTAAACTTTCCAGCGTGCTCGTCCTGGTCTAAGTGTTTCTAAGTGGTGTAAGTGGTCTAACTGGACCACAACAGACATGCTGTCTTTTCAACTGTCCTCTGTGAATAGTTACTTATTAAACATAAACTCTTAAAAAATAAAAAAAAAAATAAGCATAAACCTTCAAGGATAGTTACTATCACATGCTGGACACCGAAAGCACATAAATGTTTAATGAACTGATTAATAACCAAGTAAAACTTACCCTAAAATAAAGTGAACCATTATTGATATGTGTCACTAAGAATGCTTAGAGTATGTTAGTATTTAGGAATAACATTACTGCTTAATATGGAACATTGACTAATATTTGCAAGAGTGAAGAAAAATTAAGTCTAGGAATCCATTTCTACTAGAAAAAGAGAAATATGTTCATCTGAAGTATCTTTTATACCAAAAAAAGGTATTTTATACAGTATTGGGTATCAATATTTAAAGTCTTTTGACAATCTTAAAATTGCAAAATTAGAAACAGAAAATGTATTCTACCTTGTAAACAAGACCACAGGACAGGAAACACAGTCTAGTCTTGATTTCACCATCTCTTTCCTGAGATCTATTACGTATGAAATGAGACCTTGTTAAATGAGTGAACTAAAAATCCACAACAGGAATGATGAGTTGTTCTTTTTTTTAATCTCCAAGAAACTTTCTACCTCTACCATCTTTATGTACATTGTTACTCTGGTGTGTTTCTATTCCAAATAGAAGTTTAAACAGATCTTTATTTCAAAAATTAAAAGAGAAAGAAAGCCTTTTCAGGTAATAGTGGTCAACATTGTTATTAACCAAAAAATTCCCACAGCATGTGAAATTTACAGGGCACTGTGAAAGAGAATAAGATTGGCGAAACATTGTGGTTTTGGTATAGCTAAGAAAACACTGTAGCCTTTCGTGTGCATTCTAATTTATAGTTGGATAAATCCCTGGAATGCAGACCCAGTAAGAGAAAGCTACAAAAGTATAAAGAGTCTACAGAAACATGAGTGAGAAAGGTTATATTCTGAATAGAAACCTAGGAGGAGGGTAGTTCTTAGAGTAAGAAAAGGAAAATGTAAAGCCATATAATCTGAATTTTTTTACTTAGATACTTTAAAAGTATCCGGTCCCTTTTAATCATTCACTCAATCATTTACTGAGCCTCGCTCTTATTTTAGGCACTGTTCTGAAAGTCCTGGAGATGTAGCTGTGAACAAAATAGACCAAACAGCTGCTTCTGTAAAATTCACATTTTAGTGGGAGGAAAGCAAACACATATCACTAAGTGAACGAAGTAATGCCAGGTAGACATAAATGCTCTGGGGAGAGGCGGTGGGAAGGTGCTCGTGTAGCGTGGGCTGCCGGGGAAGGTCACTCTGCTGGGAAGGCATGAACAAATGCCTCATGAAGCAAAGGTCCAGGCTCAGGGGCTGCCTCCATAAAAGGCATCACTGGTAAAGAAACAAGGAGCACAAATGCCCTGAAATGGAACCCACTTGGAATATCTGGGGAACGGCAAGGAGGACATTAAAGCTGAAACAGCATGTGGGAGACAGAGGTAGTAGATAAGGTCAAGGGATGGACGGGAGTTTGGGGCGGGAGAGTGACCTGATCAGATTTATGTTTTAAAGACGGTTATTCTGCAGACATCATGGAGAACAGAATGTGGAGTGGGCACAGAGTAGAAACAGAGATGGGCGACTGATTCTTTGCAGTCACTCCCCACGGACAGAATACTGGCTTGGAGGGGATAAGAAGAGATCAGAGTCTGAGAGCACTGGGGAAATGATCTGTTGGGATTTGATGATGGGATAGATGTGAAACTTGTGAAAAAAGAAATGAAAGGACATTTTTGTGAAGTTCTGTGAAGTGCAAGTTAAACTGAACCTTGAACTGAGCAAGTGGGTTAAATCCAGGGGTCCTTTATTGAAATGAAGAGTGTGAGGGAGGGAAGGAGAAATTCTAGCCTGAGGGGAAGTCAGTTGTGTTGCTGGTGAAATGGGACCTGACTAGAGAAACACACAGCTGCACCCCCCAGTTTGCATTCTCACCATGTCACTTGCTGTGTCATTTATAAACACTCAGAGGCTTGGATTTCCCTTCTGGTTGAATTTTCCTTTCTACTAGAAAGAGGAAATGTGTTCATCTAACATATCTTTTATACCGTATCAGGTATCAGTATTTAAAATCTTTAGACCATCTTAAAGTTGCAAAATGAGAAACAATAAATATACTCTCCCTTGTAAACAGCCCACAAGTCAGGAAACCTAGAGCCTAGTCTTCTGCAATCTCTTTCTTGAGACCTCGTAGGTATGACGTAAGCACATATTGAATGAATTAATTAAAAATCCACAACAGAGGGCGCCTGGGTGGCTCAGTCATTGGGTGTCTGCCTTCGGCTTTGGTCATCCGGCTCCCTGCTTGGAGGGAAGCCTGCTTCTCCTTCTCCCACTCCCCCTGCTTGCATTCCTTCTCTCACTGTGTCTCTGTCAAATAAATAAAATCTTAAAAAAAAAAATCCACAACAGAGATTGGAGTGGGAGTGTTATATGAACATAGAGTCATGAAATCCAGTATAGCAATGCCATCAGGCCTTAAGAAAGTTCTAGAACGAGGAACTAGAAAATTGCCAAGAATCCTTATATCTCATCTCTGTTCTCTGCGTATGTTTCTTTTTTTTAATTTAAATTCAATTAGCCAATATAAGGAACAACTTTGGTTTCAGATGTAGTGTTCAAGGATTCATCAGTTGCAGAGAGCACCCAGTGCTCATCACGTCACGTGCATAGATGTTTTTATTCACTTCAGCCTACAGACTGGATTTGTTGGCTTCTCTGATCCATGTGTGTCCACCCCAGATTAGTGACCAGTTCTTGTCACCTACAGATGGTGACTGCTTTGTCTGTGTCTCAGTGCTAGTCTAGTTCCCCAGGTAAGGGAATCCTGTTCACCCAGGCTTGTCCATTGCCCAACACTTGTCAGTCGCTATGACTAGAGGATGGTTTCTGGAAATTAAATCAAGGATCTACTACGTCCCAGCCACTAGTGGCAAGAGTAAGGCAAAGGACAAGTTCACACAATAAAAGCTTGGTTATTGGGATCCCAGCTCCAGTGAGAGTATGGGGAGACAACAGTTTCCAGAGAAGGAGAAAATATAATGAACTTGGCAGAAGTTCATAATATCCTGAAATGTATCTCCACGACCATACTCTTGGGAATAGGAAAAGGTAGGTAACTATTCTTCAAAACCTCTTTATGCTATGTTTCATTAAAACCTGTCATATGTCATATTTCAGTTTTTTCCTATAAACAATGAGTATGTACAGAATTTACTACATGGTTGATAAGCTGCTGACAGCAATCTTTCAGGTCCCAGTGCCAAGCTCAGATTAGCACTCAAGAGCCGCTGCTCTCTGCTCTAATTTTAAACTATTGACTCCTCGGTAAGGAGTAAGAAAAACAAAAGTTCAAGTGTCTCAGTAGCAAAATAATAGCACCATGCTGAGTTGATGGTAAAAATCGCAAAGGAGTTCTTAACTTTCAGATAAAATTTCTTAGAAAAGGTTCCCTTTATTATAAATGACACTGTGAGCCAATTCTCTTTTCAGACTTTTCTTTCTCTCCTGCTGGGTCCCAGCATTAACTTTCTGACCACACAGAATGTATACAGCTAATCAAATCCACTCCTTGCGGCTTGCCTGACAAGCAACAGCTTACAGTAAATGAGACTGCTGTTTAAAACCATCATTAGTGTTAGTAGAATCTAAAAAAAATGTGAATTTTGTTGCATTGTTGCACATCCTAATCCAGACGTTAAGTATTTTAGTTTCTTTTCACTGACTTCTTACTAAGAGGTACATTTAAAATTTACAGATCCATCATCGTGATTAAAGTAGACTTGGGGAATTGAAGAATAGAGCTCAAAAAATCTCCCACATAACAAAATATGAAGCCGATCAGCTCCATCAGTGGATAATATGTTAAGAGAAGATAAACCGAATCATAGATTTTTGAATGCCTACCAGGTTCCAGGCACGGTATTAATTCACTTAACCTTTAATAACATGACAACCAGTTATTGATGAGGTCTTTTAGTAGACAAGGAAACTGAAGTTTAAGATGGAGACTTACATGCGGTTTTCAGTCTCCAGATCTCTGTATCTTTCTCATCCTAAGATATCCTACATAGTCTTGCCTCACAGAGAACTCACACGCACAGATAGACCATTTGTACTTCATACCCCCCATTCGGACCCCCTAGTCAGTGCTTGAGTACCCTTAGGCATATTTAGGATAGCTCCCATCCTTACAGAAACATCTCCAAATATAGAAAACTCACTATCTCCAGAAACTAGGTGCTGGAAATATAAAAGGTGTGGTTAAAAAGACCTCTACTCTCAAAAGCATGCCATCCAGTGGGAGAGACAGAGTTAGTCTAACAATTAACATGTAATATGTAATTGCTGTATAGGACTCTTACCTTAATTCTACCTTGTACTAGAAGCAATTTTTGCTCTTAACTTCTCTCACAAGACTTAACTAAACATCCCAAAGGAAGAAAGTATTTCTTAAATTTATTTTATGTTTGCAGTTCTAATAGTAAAGTGCTTAGTGATAGCAATTGAATTGAACCTACTTATAATATTGTTGGAAAGATGTTATAGCTGTGCACACTCACATACATATACAAGTTTTATATAAGTATTAAATGAATGAAAGTACAACGTAGCATTTATTAAGTGTCAAACAGAGACCACATGTGCTTCCAGTAAAGAGAATTATCACCATGGCATTGGATGTTTTAGAAAACCTCCAAGAAGGCAAGGAAGACAGCAACAGCAGACCAAGATGAGCAAGTATAGCTTTGACAAGAGATAGGAAGCTCTAGGCAGGAAGGAATGATAAGTAGGAAGGCAAGAAGAGGGACCTTTCAAAGGAAATCTAAAGAATCTGGGAGAACAGTTTTGGGAAATAGATTTCATTTAAGATAACCATGGACATAAGATAGGATGGCCTCAAAGGCTGAGGTTCTAATGTTACTGACTGTAATTAAAGGCTACCTAAAGATTTATAAGCAGAAGATAAAGATTTGAGAAAATTTTGTAATTCTCAAGTGTTCCTAATTCTGAGTTTTCTAATTCTCAGTTATTAGGGTGGGTTGGAGAGCAGAGTCAAGAAAGAAGAGATGATTTAGGGAATCAAGAGCAGCGAGGCTTACTGAGATGTGGCCTTGATTTATGTAAGCATAAGAACGGGATTGAAAGTATCAAGGCCAAAGACAACACTGAAAATGGAAAGAGTAGTTTTTGAGACAAGTAGATGTGAAAGGAATAGGAAAAACCAGGCAAGGCTCCCACCACGGTTTGCTGTATGAGGGATGAGAGTGGAACAGGAGGGAGGACTAGAGTGGGGAGGGGCAGGCGGTGAAGAATGGATTTTGAAGCTCAAGAAACTCCTTTCCAAGGCTCACCCAGGCGCTCATGGGGTCATGTCTCTGAGTTGGCAGAAATAAGCTCTTTCACCTGCTATCAGCCCAGATCACTTCCCTGCCAGTCACGCTTGTCCTTGGGTTGGGTGATATTAGCAGACAAGGCTACTGTGAAATCGTGTTAAGTGGAGTTCATTGACCTTGAATGTACTCAGGTATTTTTATTTGTATGTTTGGGTATTGCTAATGTTCTGTTATAGAAATGATCCCAGGAGTACTCTTCTCATCTCACTTGGTATCATGACATAAGTCTTCATGGACACAGGTCTGACTTATTTAAACTGGGAACTCCAGGGGCGCCTGGCTGGCTCAGTCATTAAGCGTCTGCCTTTGGCTCAGGTCATGATCCCAGAGTCCCGGAATTGAGCCCCACATCGGGCTCCCTGCTTGGCGGGAAGCCTGCTTCTCCTGCTTGTGTTCCCTCTCTAGCTATGTTTCTCTCTGTCAAATAAATAAAATCTTTAAAAATAAATAAATAAAATAAACTGGGAACTCTGACACTGGTGCTGAAAATATGTGGTTAGTGATGGAGAAACATGGTTCAAATCGTATGGGGCCAGAAATGCTCTGTCAAAAAACTCTTCCATATCATCCAGATCATGATGACAGAGCTGAGAGAAATTTGATAGAGGCTTCCGCTAACTTGACAGTAATCCTCATACTCTAGAACGTAACCAGTAATGAGTTGTGAAACTGAAGGAAACTTTCAAAATTATTGATAATAACGAATTTTTTTCTGTCAACCATGCAGAGGAAAAAAAAACTGAATTTCTGTTCCTGTCTACAGAAAATATTATAAAGTCAATGCTATTAAAGGTGATAAAAATTATGACTTCAAAAAAAAAGGGAAAATAATCTAGGGGTATATTAGGTAACTAGTTAATAAAAATACTGTACTGTTTTCTGGATTTTGTGATGCTTGTATTTTCAGTTTTTAAAATTTTCCAATTCGTCATGATTGCTTTTGTCATTCAAAATAAATACTTTCATGCCGAATACATAGTCATAATTTTGTAACCTTTTTTTGAAGACAGAATGCAAAATTGTATATCATCAGGACCCACAAACTCTTGGTCTGTCCCCCATAGAAGAAAACAACATTTATTAGGAAAGTGGGTGGTATATGTAGGGCTGGAGGGGTGGGGTGGGGTATTGTTTAAAGAAAAAAAAAAAACCTGACTCTGTCCCCTTAGTTTCTTTATAGAAGTCTGTCCTGCTGTACTCAGCCTGTGGTCATGCTGGGAGTGCTGAGAAGGACATTTTCCTTGTGGAGATGGTCTCCTCCTTTTTTTTTTTTTTTTTAAGATTTTATTTAATTATTTGACAGAGAGAGAAGAGAGGGAACACAAGCAGGAGGAGTGAGAGAGGGAGAAGCAGGCCACTTGCTGAGCAGGTTGCCTGATGCAGGGCTTGATCCCATGACTCCAGGATCATGACCTGAGCAAAAGGCAGACACTTGATCACTGAGCCACCCAGGCACCCCCAGATGCTCTCCTTTTCACAAAGAATTTGTAGGAGAATAAAATGTGCAGATAAACACACACAATTTCCAGAAGTGTCCATCAGACCATCACCCCCTACAGAAACATACTGACAATGCAAATATTTGGTTAAAGAGACACTCTTTTGTAGTTTCTATGTTGGTGTAGCATGAAGACTAAAAACAAAACTGTCAGGTACACAAATTAGTTTCCTGTTTCCAAAGACATAAGTCCAGTTAATTTTTCCCAACAGCTAATACCCAGATATCAAGATGGTGTATGGGGATACAACAAAGCAAGAAGAAATGTCAGTTCAGTGCTACATGAGAAATTTGGCCATGTATAATCAATCATGTTAACGTAATTTATAAAATTCATTTTGACAAACTTTTGAAAAGCTTTTCTTTCCATCACTCTTAACTAAGCCTATCAACATTCAAGCCCATCCTATCATCTGATTATAACTCTGAGGCATCCTTCCAGTAACAATGAGTGAACTAGGAAATTCACTGGTAAATCAATAGTCCTTAAAATTTCCATAAATGAGTTCAGGCTGCCAACCTTCAATTTCATGTGTATGGAACATTTTTTGACAGGAGAGGGAAATAAGTATTAAATGATAATTGAAATCAATTCTTGTGCCATTTTTGTGGAAGGAAAGATTATGAGCCTGCTCTATAATGCATTTTGAGGGGAGCCACATGTGGTGGTTTTCTGTATAATAGCCAAGAGCCTTCATCCAACGAAGGGAGATTTTTATGAGTTTCTAGATTAGATATTTGTATTCCATTAAATATTCTTGTTTGAGTTTCATGCTCTAGTCTCCTCTTAGTAGAGACTAATTTACCAGAATGTAGTGTAGGATTTTGTTTTTTGAAATGTAATTAATATTTAAACTAACAAAAACATATGAGGGTAGTGAAATATTTTTTGAAATGATAGGATGGGCATACTGGTTTAAATCTCCACAGAAAAGTAGTGGTGTTTAAGGACTATTAAAATACTAAATTATTTCCCAATAATATAAGATGACATTCTCTAAAATTGTGTACATTTTCCTTCTCAAGTTGAAGCTTGAACAAACCATCCTTCTAGCATTATGTTTTAGATTTTAAGTTAAGTTCGGGTTCTCCTATTGGCCACCACACTTAGGACTGCATCCAAACTTGTACTTTATAATGACCATGATGACTAATAAATAGCTTTTGTAACACTTAGAAGGAGATGAAAATAAGTTTCCTCCATGTGCCTTTTTGAGATGACTTTTAGCTGATGGAAAATATTATAAAGTATTTCAAAGTTTCCTCTCAGATCTGCTCCTATGATCTTTTTGCTTTGTCTGCTATAAACATAGGGAGGAGAGCAGTGACCAGAATGTCCCCAAAACTGACACTTCAGCCTTCATGAGTTCTACCATTCTTTTTGTTTTCATATTATTAATATATTTTAGGTCATCTCATTCTCTATCTTTGCTTCATACACATGGCCTAAGGATTCATAATAAAAGTGAATTGAGCCTTAATTTCCTTCTATAAATATGTTAAGAGACTGTGTCAGGTACAAATTAATCATTTCTGTATCCTTTTTTCTTGTGAGTTGATTATGATTTTGATGATTTATGTCCCCACCAAAAAAATTAATACCTTATATAGGGTGACAATCAGACCTAAGAATCCTAAAATCAGTTTTCTTTTGCTGGCCAAAAAGCAGTGTTCTATGTGTTTTGCCAACACCACCCTTAATGTTTTCTGGCAAACAAAACTTAGTAAAGATACAACCTGCCTAGCTAGTTAGATTGCCAGGGGCTTTTGCAGAAAAGCCAAAGAGGAATGGTTATATAAGATTGAGTCTCTGTCCATATTTTATCCCTCTTTCCCTATGGATCCCCCCTGTAACTTGAAGATAGTAGCTGCTAAATCTTCCCATCCATCGCAGATCTTTGTGTTTATTCTCTGTAGTATCTTATGAGTTAAAGCCTTCTACTGGGGAAGCTACAAATGTTCTTTGCAATAACTTTTGATAATCTCAACATGTGAATTAAGACAATTTCTCTTCATTACTAGAGAAGGGAAACTACTTTCCCTTTTTATGAAACCATACTGTGGATGAATTCTGACTCATATTTCTTAGAAACAAGGTAGAAAATATGCCATTAGCGGGCTTTTTACTTTTTTTCATATCCCTTGATGTATTTACATTCATGCTTAGAACCTCTGACCTATAAACATCCATGTAAAGTGATCTGTTCCGTATTTTCCACTGCCATGGATACTAACAGAGCTGGACAGTATTGGGGGCAGCTGGTGTGAGGGCTGGAGAGAAGGTTTGGGATGCAGAAGGTACGCAATTTGTTCTCTCAGGTGATCTTTTCTTTCTTCTCACAAGTCTCTCTCCACAAGTCCAAAATCTTCCTGGTTTTTTTTCTATTCTTGTTTAAATTAAAAATTAAATTAACAAGTTCATTTGATGTGAGTCATGGGGATGTGTGTCATAAGGAATGAAAAAAATTTCGCTTTTAATATTCTTGCTGTTCTTCCCTTCCTAACAGTACTAGATGTAACTACTTGAAAAGATGTAACCAATGTCCTTTGCTATAATTTCAGCCCGTGTTGTAATTTCTGTTACATGGCGGTCTTTTTTATTAAATAATATAGATGAAATTTATGCCTTTGCAGAATAATAAATAACTAGCCAGAGTAGTAATTGGTACCCACCACTGATATGTTCATCTGGTCTGCACAAGTACAGAGCATCAGCTGGTGTCCATGCGGCTTGGTCGGACCTCAAGTTCTGATTGGTTGGGGCCTGAGTCATTCTGAGCTATTAAATGTTGTACCACTTCCACACTGGTGAAATTCTAGTACAAATAGAAGATAATAGACAAATTTAGTCAACTAAGCTTAGAGATCAGGAGGATTCCTTAGCCAAACCATTGGAACATTTGTCCAAGCCAGATGGTTGAACCCCACCAAAACTTCTGACCCCGGCTATAACTGATGGTACTT
Source organism: Spilogale gracilis (assembly GCA_004023965.1). NCBI lineage: Eukaryota > Metazoa > Chordata > Mammalia > Carnivora > Mephitidae > Spilogale > Spilogale gracilis. Next base: position 49,932 of record PITA01007758.1, read on the forward strand.
GTGACTTCAGAATTCCCACTGCTCTGCCTGTCGTCCTGCTGAAATTTATCACAGTATCTTTCCTGAACAATGTGTCCCACATTTGTAGAAAGAGTGGGACATAGTCTAATGTACCTCACCCACCTCACTCCATCACTTAACGTAGTCTCCTGAATGCAAAAGACCGTCATACACTTTGGGATGTTACGAAGAGTCTTATCTAGTTCAGTATTTTATTTATGTTGAAGAAGTTAAGGTTCAGAGAATGAATGAATGAATGAACTAAAGTCACATGTCTATAAATGCCAGTCACATGTTTCCTGACTTTTCTTACAATGCTTTTTCTAACAGATGTGACAAAAAGAGTTGAAAAATTAGAAATGCACTCTCTCATATATCTTCCAATTAACTAGACTCATCATCCAGCACCCTCGCTGAGGTTCAAGGGTTCAAGCTTTTCTAAAATTTACAAGGAATAAATCAAGAGGATGACATATGAAAATGTTTGAGCGCTCACTCAAAGCAATCTACCAGTGAGGTTTATGGGGCCCAAAATTACTTTGTCTTCCCTCATCAGAAACCTGAAAACCTTCTAGAAGTCACACACATACACACACACAAGCATGCATGTGGGCAAGCACACCTCTGTATTTTATTATTTATGTTGGCTACTTGACACTCCCAAAGACACCAACAGAAAATATAAACAAAAGAGGGGACTCGAGTTTTCCTCTATTTGTAAAGTAGCTCTTTCTCAGAAACGATCTTTCCTCCGTCCTTCCAAAACCCTCCCCAGTGGTGCAGAGTCAACAATTGTGGAGACAGGAGTTTAGTTTACTGTCACATAGAAAACATACCCAGAAGGTGGGAAAGGGTTTTAGGAGATATCTCTCTGGATTTAGTAGGTAAAAAAGCACTTACTCATTAAGCCCAAACTGCCTCCTGTGCTTGAAACCAGATTTTTACCAAACGTGTCTATTCTGTTTTAGCTGCCAAGAGCGAGTTAAAGCATTTTAAGCAATAAACTATAGAATAGAATTACACACATAAAGCATTAAATATAATGAAATAAAATATTTATTTTATTTCCTACCTAGATCACATTTAAGATTTTCTTTTACATAAGAAAATATAGTCTTAAAATTTGATACAAGATATATGACCGTTTTTTACGTGGCAAATAATGAGCCCAAATAAATCTACCAAATCCTCTGCATCCCAGAAAATAATCTCTGTTAAAATTTCTTCCCAAATGAACAGGTTTCGTCCAGCTGTATTCTCTCTTTTTTTCCTTATTCTAAGCTCCTTACAGGGCTTAGAACACCATATTTTCTCCTAACACCACATTTTCAGCTTTCATTTCTAAAGCTGTCTTAAACCTTGACTCTCCCTATTGACCTATTTGTTTGAGACTCTCCAGTTCTTTCCATTTAAACAGTACCTGTCTTCCTACACCCATGCATCTAAACCTATTCAGCAACATCTCCCAAATTAGGATTCCTCCCCATTTGTCTACATTGGTTTAGTTGAAACCCCAAAACATAAAAGTCATTTATTGATTCTTTCTTTGTTTGTCAAATGCTAAACTCAAATGATTTTTCCTAAAATGCTAACTTTATCATGCCACTACTTTGTTAAGAAACATCAAACTGTTCCTATTGTCTAAAATGCTAAATTCCAAGTTCTTAATTTTACATACATAATATTAGGTACATATAAAAATAAGTGACCTCACAGGCTTGCTGCTAACTCTGTTTCATTTCCAAGTGAGATTTTGACCAAGAATAAACACAAAAATAAATCGCAAAGCGGTGGTGCCTGGGTGGCTCAGTTGGTTGAGCGACTGCCTTCCGCTCAGGTCATGGTCCCAGAGACTGGGGATCGAGTCCCATATCAGGCTCCCTGCTCGGCGGGAAGCCTGCTTCTCCTCTCTCACTCCTCCTCCCCCTGCTTGTGTTCCCTCTCTAGCTGTGTTTCTCTCTGTCAAATAAATAAAAATCTTAAAAAAAAAAATCACAAAGCAAGAGAGAAAAGTCCTACATTTATATAGCCAATAAGTTAGCAGCAACTTAATATATATCAAATATATTCTTAATATATTAAAATATACTGTGCTGTTTATCCTTAATTGTATGATTCTTGATATGTTAAATTCATATATATTCTTAAAATATTCAAATATTGTGCTATTGATTCAATTCAACTTAATATTTATTGAATGCCCATTAAATGTTAATTTCCACAAGAAGAGGGATAAGTGATAAAAAAATGGGGGTCACTTTTACGGGGTGTCTATTGTATGTTAGGGATTTTACATACATAATCTCACAACAGTGATGAAAAGTAAGAGGTATAATCCCTGTTCTTCCATTAAGGAGGTGTGGGCTCAAAAATTAGATAAATGTGTCAGTCACCTGTCTGATAGCAGAGCCAGAGAGGTCTGTCTTCAAAACTAACACCGTGTTGGATATACAGATGGAACAGCAAAGCTCCTGGCTTCAGAAAAACAACGGTAACACAGTTGGACCAAAATCAAAGCTTACAGGTGCAGGGCAGAATGTAATTTGTGAAAGAGAACTCAAGACATCGTTGTTAGATACATACTGGTATTTTCCTGACCTACCTCACAAACTGGGTATAAAGTAGTTATGACACCTGCTGGAAATCCCATTAAACTAAACATCTCTCTAATATTTTTTTATTTGCTTTGCTACCACTCAGGTCAAAGAACTAATGAGTTCTAATGCTATTTGCTACAGTGCAAATACAGGTATTTAGGGAAAAATCAACCAATAATCTTCAACTTTATAGCAGTCAGGATAGAAAAGACTAGAGCAGTTAGATGCATACTAAAATTCTTTGGAAATCTAGAACATTAAAAGTAGCCAGAAAACCCAACACGGATAATAATTATTATTATAATAATAACGGAAACAATTACTATAATTAAGAACTCACCATTTGCCAAACACTATGAGGTTATTTACCTTCAGCATTTAATATTTGCCCCAGCGTTATTATGTTAGTATTATTCCCATTTTACAATAGAAGAAACTGAGGTTTCAAGAGGTTAAGTAGTATGCCCAAAGTTAGCCAGCCAGGAAGTGGCAGGGCTGGCATATATAGGTAAGATTCCAAGGGTAGTACCCATAGTCTCCAAGCTATAACTTAACACATGGCACGTGCTTGTGTAAGTGCAACACACATAGACTCTGCTTACCCTCTCGGCAGTTCTGTGAGCTAAGCGCTATTACTTTCTTAGATGGGAGAGATTACGTGCAGGGAGGTATGCAGTAGCTGAGCCCACATGGTCCAGGGAAGGAGCGGCAGAGCTGGGATTTCACACCAGACGATGGCCTGACGCCAGTCCACCCTGCTCTGCTGCCTTGGGGAAGCTGAGCAAAAACATCATTTGGACAGTTAGTTGCAAATGATGCCAATAGAAAAGAAATGAGTGGGATATTTCAAGGAACCATCTAGTAAATCTTCCTGGTCTACAGTGAACCAATAAAAACAAGGACTCTGCAGGGGTGTGGGGAGACTTGAAAGGTGAGTTGGGGCAAAGTAATAAAATGAGTTGTGGAAAAAATTACTGGAAGAGAATTTAATCGCGAGTTGTTAGGACCAACTGAATGTTACTGAGGCATCTCAGGATTAATGTAGTGTGCATATCAGGAAGGGACTGTGGCAAGTAGCTACCAAAGATAAGAATCACCACAGACCACCTATGTATAATCTCAGGAGAAGTGCCATAGGTAAGAGGACAATGGGAGACATTATGGAAGATAGAGTAAATTAATTAGGCCAAACTAATTCCAGAATTCTGGTGATTGTTCAAAGGATTTTAGGTAATCTAAACATAGGATAGGGGCGCCTGGTGGCTCAGTTGGTTAAGCGACTGCCTTCGGCTCAGGTCATGATCCCCCAGTCCCGGGATCGAGCCCCACATCGGGCTCCCTGCTCGTCGGGAAGCCTGCCTCTCCCTCTCTCACTCCCCCTGCTTGTGGTCCTTCTCTAGCTGTGTTTCTTTCTGTCAAATAAATAAATAAAATCTTAAATATATATATATATATATTTATATAGGATATTATTCAATATTATTTACTTTTGGCTTGAAAGTCATTTATTCCAAAAAACATGTGTCCCTCTTTTTTTTTTAAAGATTTCATTTATTTGACACAGGCACACACACACACACACACAGTAAGAAGGAATATAAGCAAGAGGAGTGGGCAGAGGGAGAAGCAGGCTTCCCGCTGAGCATGGAGCCTAATATGGGGCTCTATCTCAGGACTCTGGGATCAGACCTGAAGTGAAGGTAGATGCTTAACAACTGAGCCACCCAGGTGCACCTTGTCCTTTTTTTTTTTTTAATTATATATGCAATTAATTTCTTTTTTCCATATTTATTGAGTTATTTTGTATAACACAAATAACGTATTTGTAACATATAACACACATAAGCACAAAGTATATATTACAGAATTGTTACAATAACATTAGTTAACACTTCCATCCTCTCATATAATTACTTTTGTTTTGTGCCTGTGGTGGTAACAATGAAGATCTACTCTCTTAACTATTAAGTATATAATAACTATTATTAACTATAGTCAACATGCCGTACATTAGATCCCCAGATCTTATTTATCTCATAGGTAGGAACTTGTCCCCTTTGACTGACATCTTCTCATTTCCGCTATCCTCTCAATATTATCTTTTAAATCACACCTCTATTCCTTTTTCCAGTTTATCTATATCGTGATAAAAGCTTCAGTTAGGAAACATCTTAGACAATTTTTTTATGAAAGCCACAGTCTTTAAATGAGATTTAAAAAAGATTTAGAAGAGAAAATGATATATTTTTACATTATATTACTGAGTAATATAGTGTAGTCATATCATGACTACAGATTTTTTTCAGCCAAATGCTTTGAACCACTTTCTAAAGAGATGTTTTAAACATAATATCATAACACAGTGGTTTTACACTATTTTTTTTAGAAGCATCCATCTGTCAAAAGCAATTTTAGCCCTTGCTCCAGTTACATAATAGTCAGGAACAAGTGTGTTATTTTGTCTTGCCTGGTAGTTTTTTATATTATCTCAGAGGTTGGTTCTCTGTCAGCGGGACCTCTGCAGCCTCACAGGGGAACAGTGTAGGGCTGGGTGAGCTGGAAGTCCCCAGGGAGTCAACGGGACTGAATCAAGGAGGGGAGCACAAAGCCCAAAGGCATTGCAGGTGAGGCAGAGGAAAGAAAAGCTACAGCTTTCCAGTACTGCAAAGATTTTCTTCTTCTTCTTCCATACAGCCTCCCTTGAATTTTCTACTTGCTCTCTGAGGAGAGCATTTTGAAGATGTTCTCTAGGACTTATGGAACTCTAATTATCCCAATATATTTTCTGGTCATTTCCAACTCTCTGGCCTCCTACCTTTTGTCCTGTTCCTTCGGGTTCTTCAGACAACAGAATCACGATCTCTAGAGAGTACACAGCACTGCTGGTCCAGCGCAGGGGTCAGCAAACTTTTCTTGGAGAGAGCCTAAAAGTAAACATTTTCAGGTTGGCGAGAAACAGAGTCTGTGTCACAACTACCCAACTTCGCCATCTTAGCACAAATGCACTCTACACAATATGCAAATGAGTGGGAGCCATGGTGTTTTGGTGAAACTACCACCTTTGGTTCCTGGGCCATAATTTGCCAACCCCTGGCCTGATGCATAGCGCACACTGTATTTTGTATTTATCTCGTGACAGATATCAGAATCAAATTTATAAGGACATATTTCTGCAATGACCGCAAAAAGAAGACCCTGGAATTTGGGCTTCTTGAATTACCAGAGGCCTCTCCTTTCCTTGTAGGAGCTGAATGTTAAAGAGGAGGGATAAAACATCACCTGAACCGTATCAAATTCACTCCATCAGTCAACATCAGAGATGGCAGTTTGCATAGAATTATTTCCATTCCGAACCCCTCCCGCCCTTTTCATTTAAAGATACATATGTGATGCAGCACACAGCCAAATTGCTTACTAAAACAGCTGAATGCCATTAAAGAAAAAAATCTCATTTTCAGCAGAGCTTCTGAAGGCTGGGAGATGGAGGCATTGCACAGGTACATGCCTTGCTAAATGATAAATGGGCTTGGCTCCTCATAATTTTTAGAAGAATGTAGGTACAGTAATACCAATATTCTATAAAGCTACCTACTTCTGATGATAGATTCTCCTGTGTCACCTCACTGGTCATGCTATGTCCCTGCCATTTGTAATAATCTAGTATTGTAAGCTGCTGTCAGATAAATATTCACACAACTACACCACTTGTTTTCTCCTGAAAGAACCTGTTCGCCATCGTGCTTCAGACAGACTCAAATTTAATGCATCCTTTAAAAAATGTATTTGGCAGTAAAAATGGTGTGAAAATTGATCTTGTTATAAAATTTAGCACCTTAGATTTGACATTAAGGCCACTTAGAGACTTCAGCAATCAGTAAGGCAGAGAGGGAACAACTGAATTTCAAGGTAATGGCTCGGAGGCCATAAAGTGAGAAATTGGAATAGGTTACAAAACCCAATTTTTCAAGTTGGTCATTTATTTGTCAAGTACTCTAGCTCCGGGATACTCCACATATACAAACAAACAAATAAATAATGCTCACTAGCTGGCATTTTTCTTAAATCCCAGGGGAGCAAACCTGAGTCTTTTAAGATCACCCCAACATCAGAGAGAATCAGCAGGAAAAATCAAAACCGCACAGCTAGTGACAAAAAAAAAAAGAATGTAATAATCTAATAAATAAATACAAGGTAATGACAACTCATTTTAAATTTGGGGAGTCATAACCAATATGCTAGTTTGACTTCAGAATTAACCATTATGGGCATGGAGCTTAAAGTATCAAGTTGACAAGAGAAGGTGAAAGGTCACATCTGTCCTTGATACCTGTTAGCAGTTTGATTTTAATCATATATGTTACAGTCATTGCCGGGATTCAGCCCCAGCAACAGTCAGGGTCCGGAAGGTGGGGATGGCTTCGGCGATTCCGAAATGAGAGAGCCCCGAAGATTCTTTTCCGATCACCTGCCAGGCATCTCCGCCTTTCTGGCTCTCAGTGTCTTTATTTATAGGCAACAAGTTAAAGATTCTCATGAAGGAAGGTTTTTTTTTTACAGAGAGTGATTTTTGATTACACAGTGTCTTTGTTAGAGAAACATAGTGCTTTGATCAGTGAAACATCGTTTTGCAGGTGCACCTATCTACAATTCAGAGTTAACTCCTTAAACCAAACCAAGGGCATGTTATTCAGTAAGGCTTTCTAGATTTTTTTTACATTTGGTGCCTAGACGATAAAGGGTAGACTAATGATGTGGTGTTTTTTAAGCAGGTCTTACAAACAAGAAGGCAATCGAAAGGCTCAGATGAGTTGTGTACAAAGTTTTAGCTACATTATTAATACAATGACCAAAAGTTAGTCTGTCTGGCATCAAGGAGAAAGATAACTTATTTTGCAAAGGTAAAAGCACTCGCTCAAGCCTCTTTTCTAAGACTGGGTGCAGAACTCTTTATTTATGGATCCCTTGTGTGAGTGACAGTGTGATTGTTGGTACAGTTTTATGTCTTATATTAAGCCCTTTATTTAACCTTTCAAGAGCTTGACAATCCCCTCCACAGAGCTGCGGGATATCTAAGATTAAGCTATTTTTAATGATGGTAAGTAGAAACAAAAGCATTTTGCTATATACCAGACATGGTTTTTAAATGTCAAGCATTCTGTACAAAGATGGCAAACAAGCAGGGTGGAGAAACTACTGCCCCACGCAAACTCCTCACACTTTGTGGGAGGGTCGGTGTTCCGTGCTTTGCAGAAGGAAATCACCTAACTGACCATGCAGGTGGCTCGCCGCAAGTCATGACACACAATTCAATGGAAGGATAGATGTAATCCTGCATGGAAATGTGGGAAGTTCCCTGGTCAAGGCTCCTTCTAGTTTGTGAAGGACGGGTAGTTACAAAGAGGTGATTGCAGCCCACTTTTCAGAGTTACGCTTGCATGGGTCCTGACAAAGTCTGAATTGTACACTTTACGATGAGTGCCACCTTCAGGCAAGAATGGAGTCTGAGTAAAAGAGATCGGAAAGACTTCCATTTATAAGCACCTATGACACGCATATATTACGAAGTGTTCTTATTTACCCTGGAAGTTGATTTTTATAGACAAGTTTGACTTCCCACTTTATTTCCCCACACATCCTGATTTTATTTAGCTACTTTCCTTCTGACCTGTTTACTATCCCAGAACATTATATGCATTTTCTGACCTTCCTGCCTTTACTCTGTATGTAATTCCTTCAGCTGTTCAAACGCACACCCATCCACACACATGCACGCACTCACTTTTACATTTGTTGGGTGTACTCAACCTTTCAGGTCCCCAACTCTGAATTATACTGCCATTCCTTTCACACCTTAAAAAGTGATGTTTTGTTCAGTCCACCTTCAACGTAGTTCATTACATACTTGCTGTCTCTTCCACTGGATTATATGCCCTCCTGAGGGCAGTTGTATTCTTGTTTATTTCCTACACTATTTTGCAAACAGGGCCGGTCAATTAAAAGTCAATTGCAGGAATAAGTTTAATCGGTCTTGCCAGACAGCTAAAAAGAGATGTGGAACCCCTGCCAGGGGGAAGAAGGATGTAAGAAATCCCACGATTTTAAATCATGGCATCCGTTCTGACTAGACTCTTAGACTAACACACAGTGGGGGTATGATGGGGAAAGGCTGTGCCATATTCATTTAGGCTAACCTCCACCTAACATCCTCGTTTGTTCAGATGTGCTTGTTCAGATCTGTGTGACTCTCGTCACAGTGATCTTCCAGATTTAGATGAGGTGCTCATCTTGTCACCTGTGCTGAGTTCTATATTCATGTAATATACAACTTTCTCTAGCAGGGCCAATGTTGTGGTGGACACATTAACAAAAGGCATCTCAGCAAATATGGACTAGTTACTGATTAGGAAAATAAAGTATTTGCTTAGCAGTGATTACTAGTTTTGGTGGAGAAGCGGGGATGGGGAGGAGTAGTACACATATTCAGGTGGGGCGGGGGCTCAATGACATCAATTCTTGATCTAAATTAGAGATTACTTTTGTGCTTGTTCTGCCAGCTACTTTGTTTCATTCATATGAGTTCTTACACAATATTGACAAATGTTCTAAATGAGGAATTTATGAAAAAAAAGGTGTCAATGATTAGATTTCTTAGGAAAAAATTACTTCCCAGTATTTATTTTTGATGAAGACATTTATTATTAAAGTTATTTTTATGCATGTGTGTAATGAATGTTAGTTACTATTTCTTACGTGAAAACTGTCCTACAAATGAATCAATACCTCTAGTATTTAATGTAGAAACAGTATTATATACTCAAAGGCAATTTTCAAAAATTAAAAATTCAATGATCCTATTAGCCTCGTAGTTTTGTTCATTATTCTTTATTGCCATGAAAAGTTGCATGCAAATGAGATTTTATACCATTAATGTGTATAGTTTAAATAATAATATTCATAAAATAAACATGCATAAAACACAGAGATTAAAAACTACGTGTTATCAGTCTCAAGCCTCCCATGTATCTCTTTTCAGTCATATGTCCCCAAAGCCTCTCAGATATAATATCCTGAGCTGAATAACAACCATCCCCTTGCTTTGTCACTTAAAAATGTAGCTCAAAAACACTTATATATGTATTGTTTAGTTTTGTTTCTTTTAAGCTTTATAAAAAGGGACTCAGACTATGCATAATCTTAATTCTAGGGCATTTCATATGGATATCAGTAGCTGTGGCTTGTGCATTTTCACCAATAAATATACCAGAATTTTTTAAAAATCCATTTTATTGTATATGAAAATTTGGATAGTTCTTCTCTCTCTCTCTTGCTTTTGTTTGTTTTGCTTTTATGAACAGTACTGCCAGGAATGTTCTTGTGCCCGCTTACTGGTGCTGGGCCACAGGGAATGAGAATGTGCAATTTTTTTAAAGAAATTGTTTTTCTAAGCAGAAACTACATAAATTACCTAGTATGTTATTATAGTCCTTATTACTCCACATTCTTACCAAATAATCAAATATGAAATCGGATTTTTTGTAGATTTGATTTGCATTTTTATGATTGCTAATGAGATTTGTTGTATTCTCATATATTTATTGGCTGTTGCTATTCACTCTTTTGGGAAATGTGTGCATAACTTATTCTTGTTTTTGCTACCGGGTTGTCTTTTGCATTTATTTGTAAGGGTTCTTTATATAATCTAAATACTAACCCTTTGTCATTTATATTTGTTTCTTAAATCATCCCCTGGCTTGTGGTTCGTCTTTCATTCTTTTTTGATGTCTAGTGAATAAGGTGATTCTTGGAATGTGGCAGAATTGATCAGTTTTCCTTTTATAGAATGTGATTTTTGTGTTTTTAACTAAGAAATCCTTTCCTATTCTAGGGTAGCAAGAATCTTTCCATAAGGTGCCTGGGTGGCTCGGTTGCTTAAGCATCTGTCTGCCTTCTGCTCAGATCATGATCCTGGGGTCCTGAGATCTAGCCCAGCATCTAGCTCTCTGCTGGCAGGGAGCCTGCTTCTCCCTTTCCCTCTGCGCCTTTTTCCTCTCACCACCACCCCATTCCTTGTGCTCTCTTTCTGTCTCTCTCTCTTTCTGTCAAATAAATAAATAAAATCTTAAAAAAAAACTCTAAAAAAGAATCTTTCCATAAGTTTTCTTTTTAAAAGATTTTATTTATTTGAGAGAGAGCACACAAGAGCAGCATGACAGGCAGAGGGAGAAGCAGACTCCCCACTGAGCAGAGAACCGAATGGGGACTTCATCCCGGGACTCTGGGATCATGACCTGAGCTGGACGCAGACACTTAACCCACTGAGTCAGCCAGGCACCCCTAAAAAGATATTGTTTTTCCTTCCATATTAATTGGCCAGGAACAGATTTTATGTATGGTTAGTGGAAAGATTTGGGTTTTGTTCTGTTTTGTTTTTCCCCCCTTCATGGATTACCCATTAAATCAGTGCAATGTATTGAGGAGTCTAGTTCTGTCCAAAAGTGTGCTATACCAGTTCCTTTTTATATTAGGCTTTTATGTGTGTGTAAATCAATTTTCAAGCTCTGTGGTCTCCAGTTTTTCTTTTTGCAAGCCTATATATTACCAGCTTAATTTTCATTGCTTTTAAATTCAATTCTCATGTGTAAGCATCTAAGACCTTTGTTTCTTCTTCCTCCTCAGGACCATCTTAGATTCCTTTGGTCCTGTTCTTCTTCAAAAAAAATTGAATTGATGTTTTATTTGGAAAGGAATTTAAAACTTTATGAGATTGAATGGCCTATCCTATAGATGACATATCTTTCTACTTAACTCTTCCTTAATTATTTTCAAAAAGTTTCATGCTTTTCTCCCTCTCTCTCTCTTTTTAAAGATTTATTTGTTCATTTTAGAGAGCGAGAGAGTGCACTAGCAGGGGGGCAGAGGGAGAGAGCCTTAAGCAGACTCCACACTGAATGCACAGCCCAACATAGGGCTCCATCTCATGACCCATGAGATCATGACCTGAGCCAAAACCAAGAATTTGTCGCTTAACTGACTGCATCATCTGGGTGACTTTCATGCTTTTTTCTATGTCTTCACATCTTTCAGGCTTAGGTATTTTACATTTTTTTGTTGCTTTAATACACGATGGACTTTTTAAAAATTATTAATATAATTGTTCTACATGCTTCATTACTATGAAATGTCTAATTGTAGATTTATTTTCTTTATTCTACTGTGAATTTTTAAGACTTACTAAACTTATGGATGAGCATTTTTTCATCAATTCTGGAAAGTTTGTGATTTCCAAAAATGTCTTCGTCTCATCCACATCACCTATCCCAGACATGTATGCGGCCTATTAAAAATCAAGCATTAGGCAGCATGCGTGTAAGGAGATATTCTTTTTTTATTATTATTTATTTGACAGACAGAGAGATCACAAGTAGGCAAAGAGGCAGGCAGAGAGAGAGGAAGAAGCAGGCTCCTTACTGAGCAGAGAGCCCGATGCGGTCCTCAATCCCAGGACCCTGAGATCATGACCTGAGCTGAAAGCAGAGGCTCAACCCACTGAGACACCCAGGCACCTGTAAGGAGATATTCTAAGGAAAAGTTTTGGTCTCATCGTTTTTTAACTTTTCTGGAATCACACTTTCAAATCATTTGAGGCTCCTAAGAATTCCTTTGTTTTATACCTCCTAAGAATTCCTTTATTTTAAGTATATAGATACATATTTTAAAATATATTTTGTCCTTCTCACTTAGGTCTAAAAAGCTTTCCCTGAATTTCCACCCATGGTCTTTCTGGAAATAACTTTCTTATTTTTTTCCCTTTTCTTTTTAAGCCTTTATCCACCTGTAGACATTTTAAATTTATAAATTATAATATTTATGCACCCATAGAGTAAGTTAAATATTCACCATATAGATGATATCAGTTGTATGGGTTCCAGAGAATATGGTAAAAATACAACTCTTATGTAGAAACTGCTATTATAGATTACATTGTAAAGTTAGTAATTTAAAAAAGATACAAGTGAGATGATACAGTATTTGTCTTTCTATATCAGACATTTCACTTAACATAATGCCTTCAAGATCCATCCATGTTGTCACAAATGATGAATCGCCTCATTTTTTTATGCTGAATAATATTCCATCATATATCTATATTTAGATATCAACTTCTTTATCCACTCATCCACCAATTGACATTTAGGTTGTTTCCTTGTCTTGGCTAATTGTAAATAATCCTGGGGGATCCCCACGGGGGATGCAGATATTTTTTCAAGTTAGTGTTTTTATTTCCTTTGGATATATTGGAATTGGAATTGCTGGATCATATGGTAGTTTTTATTTTTAATTTTTTAAGGATCCTCCATACTGTTTTCCACTGTGGCTGTACCAATTTATAATCCCACCAATAATGCACAAGGGTTACCCTTTCTCCACATACATGCCAGTACTTGTCATCTCTTATCTTTTTGATGGTGGCCATTCCATATATCTCATTTTGGTTTTAAATTGCTTTTTCCTAAGACTACTGATGTTGAGCACCTTTTTATGTATTGGTTGCCTTTTGTGTACCTTATTTAGAAAATGTCTATTCAAGTCCTTTGCCTATTTTCTATTGGATTATTGTTATATTATTATTGGTATTGCCATGAGTTGTATGAGTTCGTTATATATTTTGGATATTAACCCCCGATCAGCCCTGGTTTGCAAATATTTCCCGCCCCAGGAAGCTATGGGTGTTTGTAAGGTAAGAAATGAATATTTTCATGACAATTCCAATGGTTCATATGTTATGTTTCATAACAAATCTCAAAAGATTAAATGTTGTAAGTGCATAACTTTCTATACAATTTCAAATGGTTACATCTTTATAATGGTCAAGAATCAAAATTTGAACTAAAATTTAAAGTTATAAGGTAGGTGTTGAAGATAGAATATAGAAAAAAACTAATACTTAAAAATAATCTATATTATCAGATTCCAAATTGTTTAGCTGATACAAAATTTAAAAATTCAATATTGAGTAATATATTTCTTTATGAGTAAATCTAGCCTTTTTGGATCATAAAGAAACAAAATGTTGGATTACATTATATTGTTTTTTTGTTGTTGTATGAATCTCAGGGAGGGTTCCTTGAAGTACAATATTAAGCCTATCAGATACAAATGGGTGTTAAAAGGATTGTAGAATAGAGAGTAGGATTCTAAAATGCTTATTACGTTGTGTCAGAAATAGAAAAATCAACCCAATAGGTCTGGTTATTTGACAGTATGGCTAATTTAAACCCATGCCATTATGCCAATCTTGAATGCATTTATTCTTCATGGTGAGTCCCTGTTACTTGACTTTTGCATATTTGTTGACTCTGGCATTCTTCAGGGGTTATACAATTATAACATAACATAATAAATGATATGATATAATATGAGATGTATCATAATATAAAACAAACTTCAAATAATACATTTAACAAGCTGACCAGATTTGTCATATACAGAGAAGTATACCGTCAATGAAAAATCCACATCATGTTGTACTTTACTTCTTAATGAAGGGAAGATTTTTGATATGAAGAATTTCAAAGGACTATGAAGAGCAGGAATTGCAACAGATGATTTATAATCACATTGGCATTGCTTTGTTTATGGCTTATGAGATCATACTGTTCGATCAGTTCCAAAAACTACAAGGGAAGCTCTGTGTATATAAGTTGCTGGGATTCACTCTGGCAACAATATTTGTTGTTTACTTTCCCTTTAAAATATCGTGACAATTCCAATGATTATTTTTAAAAGATGTAAAAAATAGGTCTTCCATTATCCATGGAAAGATTGATTATAGATTCTTTCAGAATCCAAGGAAAATTATTTTAAAGAGACATGGAAAGAAAATAAGGTGTAATGCCAGGCTTGTTTTTTTTTTTAATTGTTTATTTCTTCACAATGCTTGCCTGTTCTTTACCATGAATGTTAGTTGATTATTTGTGACAATTTTTAAGCTCTAACTATAGTTAAGTTGATGGCCATACCAAAAAAAAAATACCATAAAAAGTCATGGAAATTTAAGAGAAAGTTTTAATCATTCTTTGTAACATATGTAGTGAAAGTTAGATTTTAAAATTCTTTTTACGCAATTCATGTAGTCATTCACTACATAAGTTGAAAGAATGAGTATACTATTATATCCAAGACTTTTCTGATGTACATTTTCCTGTATATTTCTGAAATACATAATTTAGAAAATTACTGAAATCCAGGGGCGCCTGGGTGGCTCAGCTTATTGAGCGACTGCCTTCGGCTCTGGTCATGATCCCGGAGACCCAGGATCGAGTCCCACATCGGCGGGAAGCCTGCTTCTTCCTCTCTCACTCCCCCTGCTTGTGTTCCCTCTCTGGCTTTGTTTCTCTCTGTCAAATAAAATCCTTAAAAAAAAAAAAGAAAGAAAAAGAAAAATTACTGAAATCCATAAGTCTTAAAGGAAAAAAAACCAGCAGGAAGTTCAGGAAGGGTAATCACCTATTGAAAGTTTATTTGGCACTATTATCATTCCTGGAAGTAGCTTACTATATTGTTACAAGTGTCCCATAGCAAGAATAGAGCCATACTCATCAGCACAATATTTGAAGAGTGCCAGGAAATTTCCTCTAAAAAAACGTTGTCATATTCTAGACGGAAAAGAATCCCATTTCTTCTCAAGATGTCCCAGCAGCACTGTGTGTAAAACACGGAAGGCTTAATAACACTACTGCACTGTATTGCTGTGCTCACTCTAACCCCACCAACCCTAGGGGTGTGCCGTGACCTCTTTAGTACTTGCAAGCCTTAAAAGTCACTGTTATTGATATCTTGGCAAAAAAATACACTCATCTACCTAGGGAAAAGAAAATACACACACACACACACACACACACACACACACACACACACACACGATGGTTTTACAAAACACCATACTAACTCAAATAACCCGGGGAGAAACATTCTAGAGCTATTTTTTTCCCCAAATCTAAGAAGAACTAGAAATACTCCAAGTAAAACTTCCCACTAAAATAAGAAATAATCTTTCAAAAGAAAGCAACTCTAATATAAGCTTTCCATCATACCCACCAATATTCTTCTGTTTTTCAGATAAATTAAAACCATGACATTTAAATAAGTTTATAAAGATTTGGGGAACTTCCTTCAAACTCAAGCTGAGTTTGCACTGAGTAAAAATAAGTAGTGACTATTGCAAAGAAATAAAAATGAGAGAGGCTTTGTTTCTGTTATTAGCAGGGAAATACAGTAGCCAGCTGGTTTCAGGCAATTTTTTCAGTTACCTGTTTTCTACTTCACTAGCAGTGAAAATTAGGGAGAAAAAATGAATAAAACTCTAAAAGAAATTAGGAAATTCAAATCAAGATGATAGAAGCCAAAGGAGATGCTGATAGAATAAGGAGGCAGAAGAAAAATGTAGAGTATATGATAAAATTGCCAAGGAGAGAACAAAATTTCACAATTTGACATTGACAACTGTATTTTGAAATTTGCAGCTTTCTTGAGGCTGTGCCAGAAATGGTGAGTTTTAGCTTTAATAATTCTTCTCTATATCTGTGACCATGGCAATCCTGAATATAGATTAGCTTGCTCAATCTTCCTTCCCGGTCTGGTGGAGACATGTGACTGGGTTCTGGCCAATGTAAAATGTTCTATGAAAGTTTCTAAAAATCTTTCTAAAGACAGTGTAAAAGATTCTCTTCCTCTGATTCTCCATTCATTCAGCTAGCTCTTAGAAAAGCAGATGCTGGGGCGCCTGGGTGGCTCAGTTGGTTAAGTGACTGCCTTCAGCTCAGGTCATGATCCTGGAGACATGGGTTCGAGTCCCACATCGGGCTCCCTGCTCAGCAGGAAGCCTGCTTCTTCCTCTCTCACTCCCCCTGCTTGTGTTCCCTCTCTGGCTGTGTTTCTCTGTCAAATAAATAAAATCTTAAAAAAAAAAAAAGAAAGAAAGAAAAGCAGATGCTTCCGCATCAACCTTGAGGTCAAAGTTGTGCAAGTAGCGCAATAATGGAAGGAGGTGACATTTCAAGAACCCTATCAATCTTAAACCAACCACCTTGATTTTTAGGCAAAAAGAAATGAAATTTTACCCTGTTTAAACTAACTCTGGGGGTTTATGTTTCCTGACCTGCATCCTACTGGATACAGAGATAAAATTCAGCAAATATAAAATATTGTTTTTCTTGCTGCAGCTATATATCAATTAGCATTTTTATATACAGATAGAGTCATAGAATTGTATATTTGATATGTACACTTGTTGTATATATTAGTATATATTCATTTGATATATATATGACGCATATATTGGTATGCATTTGATGTATTTTTGACATATATTCAATGCTCTATCCAATTGCTTAAGTAACCTTTGCTTTTTTTTTTTAAGATTTCTTTATTTATTTGAGAGAGAGACAGAGATAGTGACAGAGATAGCAAGAAAGATCATGACCAGGGAGAGGATGGAGAAGCAGACTTCCCACTGAGCAGGGAGCCCAATGTAGGGCCAATCCCAGGACCCTGGGGTCATGCCCTGAGCCAAAAGCAGACCCTTAACCTACTGAGCCACCCAGGTACCCCTAACCTTTGCTTTTCATTACATTTCTACATTTGGCAGATTACAGAAAGTCAGCAAGATGAAAGAACAGATGAGACAAAGGTCTTGGTTAATATTTTAGCTCATTTCCTTCTAGTCATTCTTCCAGTATCTAGGCTTTTGTCACATAAATATAATTATGTGTATGCAACTTGTTACTTTTCTACAATATTATGTAGTGTTAATACATAATTTTAATGGCTGTGAGTTGTTAAAGTTTATGACGAATATATTTAATGATTATAAACTAAGAATAGTTTTGTTAGACAACAAACTCAATGATTAGATTTGGAAGTAGGCATTGGAAAGCTGTAATTTAAGCAAAAACTCACTGAAATAACATAAGGCCAAAAGAACAGAGAAAAGCTCTGCTGAGTCCATAGAGAAGGGCTGAATTCAAGGCCAAGAAAAGTAAAGATATCAAATATCAGCTCTGTAAAGGCCAAAGACGGGACAGTCTGGTTACAGCTGAGAGCTCACTGCTCAAGGGCAACATCCTAACAGCACAGTACCCAAAAATATGTGTGTGTGTGTGTGTGTGTGTGTGTGTGTGTACAGGGTAGAGAGAACAGGGCCTGACATTTCAGTAGGTTGTTCTTACTTAATTTTATGTGATAGCAGAGTTAATTAAAGTGATCCTTAATAAACCATGGTCACAGTTGTGGGTGGTGGTTAATTTTCTATTATAAATAACAAAAGAAAACACAATGCTGTGTATACACACACACACACACACACACACTAGTTTTTGAGATTACTTCCATAAATCATTTCAAAGAACTGGAATTGCTGGGCCATATTCCATTTTATGTTTTTGTTATATCTCTTTATCAATTTTTCTTAATCACTTTCCATGAAAGTTCTATCGAATAAGATTGTTACCAGTAATCTTTAATCCCACTGGATATTATCAGATAATTAAAAGGAAAAATATTTATTTGACAAGTGATAAAATCCATGTTATTCTGGTTACATTTCATAGATTAATGTAAAAGGTAGACATCTTCTTACAATTATAATTTCAGTTATTCAGTAAATTGTATATTAATATCTTTGCCTATCCATCAAACAGACTGGATTCTAATTCAGATGCAGTAGTACATAAGGAGTGAAACTTGGTGAATGTTTCTTTAAGACACATGTGCTAGTTTGTTAGGTTTATGTTAATGATATACCACAGACTGGGTGGCTTAAACAACAGAAATGTATGTTCTAATAGTTCTGGATGCTGGAAACCCACGACTGAGGCTTGGTTTTTCTCTGCAGCCTCTCTCCATGGCTTGCTGGCGGCTGCCTTCTCGCAGCTGTCACAGGGACACACCTCTGTCTGGGCCTTCTCTATATCCTAATCTCCTTGTATTGTAAGAACACCAGTTGGACGCCTGGGTGGTTCAGTCGGTTAAAGCCTCTGCCTTCGCCTCTGGTCATGGTCTCAGGGTCCTGGGATGGAGACCCCACATCGGGCTCCCTGCCTGCCTCTCTGCCTACTTGTGATCTCTCTCTTTGTTAAATGAATAAAATCTTAAAAAAAAAAAACAAAAAAATCAAAAAAAGAACACCAGTCATCTGGGCTTAGGGCTTAGGTCCAGGGTAAAATGGCATAATTTCACCTTAATTTCCTTTTCAAAGGCCCTATCTCCAAATCCAGTCACATTCCAAGGTACTGGGACAGGTCAGGACTTCATATGAATTTTGTGGAGACACAGTTCAGCCCGTAATATCCAAACGCCCAAGCGCAGGATTTACACTGTATTAAAGAAAATAGGATTTTTTGTTGTTGTTGTTCAGTTTTCCAAAAGAAGAGGTTTTAAATTTTTTTAATTTTTATTTTTTTTAAGATTTTTATTTATTTATTGACAGAAAGAAACAGAGCTAGAGAGGGAACACAAGCAGGGGGAGTGAAAGAGATAAAAGCAGGCTTCCGGTCGAGCAGGGAGCCCGATGCAGGACTCCATCCTGGGACTTCAGGATCATGACCTCAGCTAAAGGCAGACGCTTAATGACTAAGCCACCCAGGCACCCCAGAAGAGGTTTTTAGATAAGGAAATAAAATAATCATATTTGTTTGGGGTTTGTTAATCCTAACACTGCAGAGAGTAGACTTGATTAGAGAAAAAATGGAAATTAGTGACCAGCTGGAAAACATCTGGAATAACCAAGGACGGAAGACCTCAGGTCCTCAACCGTGTTGTGGCCAGAATGCTGGTTAAAAGGACCATTCAAGAGGCATTTTCTCTTTCTCAGACAAGTTGTTTACAACCTTCTAACACAAGAACAGGCCTGGAGCATCTAACAAAACCCCTTGGGTAATGGCGTGTGACAACAGTGATGTAGGTGGGAGGAGGAAGGTAAGTATCCTATAGCATCCTTGCTGCTCTGGGTTCTCTTAGGACCACCCTTGGGGAACCCACTACCGGTCCCTTCAGAAGCACTTGCCTCAGCCTCTGTTCAGCAACTGAGCTAAATTGAGAGGAGCAATTTGATATTTGAAATCAGACTAGGGCCTGAAATTACTCTAATTCAAGTTTAATAGAAAAAAAACGTGCACGTTTTAAATAAATTTTAGGTCAAAGACCCTGATGATTGACTCCAAACTTTTCAAAGAGCAGATGCCTAAAGCTCTTTGTGGAAGTGTTATTAGTATACGTTATAAGCAAACCATACTCAGATAACTAAATCAGCATCCACATGGCTAGAGAAAGTTGCAAAGATTTACAGAAGTCTTCAAACTGGAATAGATAAATTTTTCAGAAAAACTAATGTATTTCCCCGTAGTATAAGAGAAATGACTATTCTTTTCCTAAAATATTAAGTGTTCACACTTAGTTAAGCATGTAATAACAGTAGTAGGGCTGGTCAAAAAGCAGGTGCCAAGGGATTTTATTAAAACTGAGCTCTATTGGAAGTCTTACTTGTGAGTATGAGATTTTGGACTCGATATTGATATTAGTGTTCTCATGGACGGTAAGATGGTCCGTGGGTATTGGTCTACTTCCATCCCAGTCAGTGAGGCATGGATCTTCCCACAGCGGCAGCTGGGAAGCATGCAATTCTGTTCCCACCATAAGATGAATATTGGTTCTAATAAACCTTTAAGCACAAGGGAGATCTTAAAAGATCTTTATCTGCTATAAAATTCTAAAGGGGCTTAATTGTGGTGTGTGATTCACATTAATAGCATTTTATGAATCTCAATGAAAGCTCCTTCTGTGTCGTTGAGGAAGATTTAGTTTGAAAAAATAAAAACGACCTCTTTTTTCTGGGCAACATTAGTTGGCAGGCCATTGAAATCCAAAATCAGTGCTAAGGACAGATACATTTTCTTAGACTCAGCAAGTTGATGGTTATTAATTATCCAAAAAAAAAGATGCTAAATTCTCTATTTTAGAGCTCATTAAAGAGATTTTTTGTTGAATAAAACTTAGGTTTTTGTACTTTGTACGTTATTTTTTATAAGGGAAATGTTTCAAAGTAGCATACATTTATTAACACGTAAGCAATTTCTAAGTAATGTTTGAAAACAGAAGTAATTCTTTTAAAAAAGCAAAGTATTACTGTTAAAGTTTAATTTTCAAAGAGGCAAGATCATTTCTGCCAGGCAAATATTATGGGAATCTATGCCAAAGATTCTATTTAACTCATAAATTAATGAGGGGAGCACTGATATTGTGATCAATTCAAGGAGAATGTAAGAAGTAGCGGCATTTATAAGCAATTTAACAAAGAAATGTCAAGGCAGCATACAAACTGGTTAATTAGATACAAACTGGTTAGTATCTAACAGGCCATCAATCTTTATGGCTATCTGTTCCACCAGACAGAAATTATTTGCATCTCTACTGGAGAATATCCACAAGTTAGCGAGCAAAATCTAGGACCTTTAATGAAGAGTAAACAGTAAGCTGAACCAAATTCATCCCTAGATAGTCCTTGGGTAGCTGTTGCTTTTGTGTGATATTTGAAGAGTGTGCTGTTCATCTTTTTGCTTTTCTTCAAAGTTTTGAATAATTATTCCAGCAACAAAATGCATAAATTCCAATGTATGTGAAGATACATTTATTTGACTATTCAAAATTATACATTGTGTCTGCTTTTCAACTCAACATAGGTTGAAAATATAAATAAGAAATTTACCCTATCTGCAAGTAGTTCACAGCATGAAAGGGAAATACAGACATCTTGGGACATATTATGATAAGCACAATAAAAGCGATATGAATGAGTGGTGGCCAGATTCTGAGGTAGGCCAGGCGTTTCAGGTTTCAGTGATCAGGGAAACTCCTTAAAGGGATGACATGAACTATCATACATTGAAGAACAGATAAGATATATGAAACTCCTGGAATCAAGTAAAGAGAAAATATACCTCCATCTCTCTTAACATATACTCTTTGGTGCATTTCCTTCTTTCTTCACTTGTGGATGGGGCATGTTCTACCTGTTAGCAGGGTGCGTACAACATGACCTTCGCTTATTCTCTTGCATGTATGTTAAGCAGTTTTCTGTAGATATGTTAAGCTTTAGGAATATAGATGTAGAAGAAAATAGAACAGTACGTTTCACAAATGGAGTTTCATAAAATGCGGGCTCTGACCACCTGCATGAGAATTAGGAGACTTGTCTGAGAAACAGGTTCCTGAAAGCACTTGCCCAGGACCGTGTTGCCTTGTCTTGTGCCCGTCGCTCCCATGGATAGCCCAGCACATGATGCTACTGAAGCAGTTGCTTACTCAACTAGCAGTTAGTGTGGTAACAGATGCTTGGCTAGATATTAGGGGTTAAAGATTTTAGCAGCTAGTGTGGTAACAGATGCTTGGCTAGATATTAGGGGTTAAAGATTACCAAAAGTGTGCCAATCAGTAAACCAAGGAGAAGAGGAATGCAAAAGTATCAAACAAATCCCTGTTATGGGTGGGCAGTGATTTCTCTGTGCAACAATAATAAAATCATTTTATAATATTAAGAAGAAGCAATCATTTTAAAAGACTTTAACAAATGTTTTCTAACTTGTGGAATATAATTAAATAATTACATTTATTGCTCTGAAATAGCATATGTCTATCTATTAATAACTTCCAAATCGTTGGGGGAAATATAATTAAAAGCAAAATCTTCTCCCAATACAGAAATCGTTTCCACAAACATAGTATAGAAAAACAAGCCAATTCTATTATTGAATAAGCATTACAACAGAATGTGCGGCACACCACGGGCAAAAGCAAGAAAGAAATCTCACCTTTTTATATAGCCAAGTAGATACAACCCATCCCATATATGTTTCCAAGGTAAACAATATCTAGTCGTCAAGTAAGAGGAATTGACAGCACCATTTGTCACGCATAGTTTATCCAAATTTTATCTGGCTATTGGGGTGACCATCCCTGTTGCCTAATTGGCTTTATCCAGAGGAAAAACAAATGTCTCATATCCTTGAGTGTAGGTAGTTTTGCAATTTGGAGGAAGACACCCACCAAAGTGGGGCGCCTGGGTGGCTCAGTTGTTAAGCGTCTGCCTTCGGCTCTGGTCATGATTCTGGAGTCCCAGGATCGAGGCCCACATCGGGCTCCCTACTCTATGTTCCCTGCCTAGCAATGTTTATTACAGTTTATTACAGTTATAAGCCTACTTCTCCCTCTCTCACTCCCTCTACTTGTGTTCCCTCTCTAGCTGTGTTTCTCTCTGTCAAATAAATAAAATAATTTATTTTTTTAAATAAAATTAAAAAAAAAAAAACCAAAGTTACACTCCTACCTTTCCACAGAAACTGGGAGACAGGGGTGTCTTCTCCCTTGATGTTTACATTTCAGGGGAGATGACTGCTGGGTCCTTGAGAAAGACATTCCTGGGTTGTAAAGCTGACAAAAGTCCTATCTGGTCTTCAAAAGGATTTATACACATTTCAATGAGAGGAGGAAGTATTTAGAATCACAAGTTTTCACAGTAAATACCCTGAGAAAAAAGAGGGGAAGGAAATCTCATTTTCACCAGGAAGAATTAGCCTCTTATTTTCAGTTTGTGTTTATCCTTAACACCATAGAAGGTAAACACCGGGAGAAACACTGTGACCTTACAAGACAAAAGAAAAGTTAGAACTACTTTCTTCATCTAGGTAAGTTCCTGTGGTTTGTTTTAAATGACTATAATACATTTTAAATAAAATGAAATTTTTACTCAGTAAATGTTGAAATGAAGGTACCTTTCTCAGAAAAACTGTGTTAGTTATAATTTATTTACTCTCTGTCTCTACTGCACTAAAAACCATCAGACATGAATTGCCATTACTGTCATTTCACTGGAACAAAATAACACTTTTATTCTATTTTTAAAAGACACTGAAGGAAAAATTATTGTAAATGTGATTTTTTTCAATGTTTTGCTTTTTTCACGCAACAAATTACTCAATAATGGCCCATGTTTATCAGGTATATTTCTTTTGCAAGGGCTTTATCTTACAGTTTGAGAACCACCAGATTTTGTGGTGTTTATTTTTGGAGTCCTTATCTTATATAGGTATTTAAAGCTTATAAAGAGTATCTTCTAGTTTGGAGAATTGAATTATAAATCTCTGTAATTACTGCAGGATTTCTTAGTGGATAGAGAAAACTGTATTTACAAGTAGTAACTCTGGTTTTAAGTGTTAACTCTAGTTTCTGAGATGGAAATATATTTAAATGGGGAAATACTTAAAATAGAGCAAAACTCAGCTCAGGCAGACATTTTCACCTCACTGGCAACAGGTGGGCACCAATCCGGCTCCATGTAACCTCGCAAGGGTGCAGACACACACATGGGACACAGTGATACGATTCGATATGGGAATTATCGCCACTTCGGTTGGGGTCAATAAGGGAAATAAGACTGTGGTTTAGATTCCCTGTTACATGAGAAATTCACTTACAAATTGACATATAAAGTACTATCCATGCAAAATATAATTTGATCAGTAGTCTAGACTTGATCTATGTTACCCCTGCTTAGCAATGTTTATTACAGTTACATTAAGGAAATGAAGGATGTACAGCTTCTGTGAGACTCTACTACTGTTCCTCTGAAAGAATGATAGATAGAGATTTAGATCTTGGATTTAGTTTCCCCACATCCACAACCAACAACAGTTAGTGAGACACATTCTAAAATTCCATTGGCATCAACTCTGATCCCAAAGGTGAATTAGAACTGGGAAGCAATATACTGTGTGCCATCGCATACTACTGGAAACAAGGAAGATGCTCATAACATACATGTTTGCCTTCAAAAGCCACAAGTCTTTTTAACGATTTTTATTTGTGTGGGCTCATGTCAATCACACTTCTTTTGAACATTCTATAAGATCCAGAATTCCCAAAGAAAATATATCATGACATATATCATTCTAAATTAACAATAAATAATTAAAATTCCTAGTGTTTACCTTGTTCTCTGTTCAGTACATTTTTTCTCTCTAAACATGTAATATTTATGCAAACCAACCTGGAGGGGAAACATATGCAAAGTCGATACAATTTCTAAAGTAGGGATATTGAGTTATGTTGATTAATTTACTGAACAAAAATTGACTGAACAGAGACCACATTCAAGGCAGGGTGAAATAAAATGCTGGATAAGAAATGAATGAGAAACAAGGAAGGTAACAATACTCAAGTAAAATGTATAACAGAGTATTAAGTACAATGAAAAGGTAGTTTTACATGAGTTCAGAAGGAGCGAGAACCGGAATATCAAGGATATATAGGAGCTCTTAGTTCCTTCATGTAACCGTAAATTAGTTTTATCTACTACTTATTTACCTCTTTCTTGTTTGAATTTCTACTTTCTGTCAGGCACTATTCTAGTCCCTGGGGTTACAGTAGGGAACAAGACAAAGCTTTTGCTTTCATGAGATGTTACCTGTGGTGGACGTAAGCCCTGAGAAAAGGATGCGCTCTCAACAGGTGTGGGGGCTGTGGGGTGAATCTAGGCAGTAGGATATCATAAAGATCATGACAAGAATGTGTGAGAAAACAGGAAAGAGGAAGGAACAGATCTGGCTGCAACATGAAGTGCATGAAGGAATTAGTGGAGTATGTGGTAGGAGGAAAAGTCAAAATACCACCTTGGAAATTATACCAAGATCAAAAGGAAAGTGGTTTTGAAGGATTTTGAAGAGACGAATGCTGTAACAGAGTGTGCCTTGAAGATTAAATGTGTGAGATAAGTTAAAGAGGTGGAGCAGGAATGGCCCACACCGGTCAAGAGATCATTTTTCAGCCCCACTGAAAGGTAATAAGGTATCTGAAATCATGAATTAGATTTTGAGAAATATGGTATCTGAGACCTTTAAAATGTAGTTATTTTTGTCTGAAAGAATTCTATTTTCATTGGAATTCAAGAAACAGAATCACAACATAAAAACAGCATGCTGCCATTTCTTTATCCTCTTCCCAAAGGCAATAGAATAAACCAAAAAAACAGCTCAGATTTTTAGATGAGTGTGAATGTTAACAGTGACTTAATTCTCATTATCTTTTTTATTTTAAAGATTTTGTTTATTTATTTGACAGAAGAGAGAGAGAGATCACAGGCAGGTAGAGAGGCAGGCAGAGAGAGGGGTAAGCAGGCTCCCCACTGAGCAGAGAGCCCGATGTGGGAATGGTTCCCAGGGCCCTGAGACCATGACCTGAGCCGAAGGCAGAGGCTTAACCCACTGAGCCACCCAGGCGCCCCTAATTCTCATTATCTTAAACAGAAAAGATTGCCATATTAAGCACATTGAAGAAATTCAAACAAAGAGAATTAGGGGTTCATTCAATAAAAAGAGAAGTAAAAAATAACAAATGTGATAGACCAAATGATAATTGGGTACATTAACAATTATATTTTTAAGGGGTGCCTGGTGGCTCAGTTGGTTAAGCATCCGACTCTTGATTTCAGCTCAGGTCAGGACCTCATAACTGTGGGATCGAAGCTGGTTGGTAGATAGGGCTCCATTCTCAGCGGGGAATCTGCTTAAGATTCTCTCTCTCCCTTCCCTCTGCCCCTCCCCTGCTCACAGGCTCTCCAGGGGTCTTTCTCAAATAAATACAATCTTTTAAGAAAATTATATTTTTAAAACTGATTCCTGGGACTTATAAAAAAATGTAGAATGGTGGTTTTTATACTTGAAATACTTCTTAAAAGAAATTAGTCCAAATAAGCTTTCTGTGAGCATGTGGAAAAATAATAGCCTAACAATATCTAATGCATAGATGCTTATCACATGAAGGCATCAATAATAATGTGCATTTTTAAAGATGTAATTCACATACCATAACCTAAATCTTTTTAAAGTGTAAATCCAGTGGTTTTTAGTATATTTATAGTTGTGCAGCCAACACCGCATTCCAATTCTAGAACATTTTTATCATTCCAAAAAGAAACAGTGCCCATTATCAGTCATTCACAGCCCGTTCTGCCCTCCCTCTAGACCCTGCCCAGTGCTGGTCTACTTTCAGTCTCTGGGGTTTTGCTTATTCTGGATAGCTCCCCCAAATGGTGTCTTATCTGTGGCCCTTAGTTTCTGGGTTCTTTCACTTAGCATAATATATTAAGGTTCACCTATGTTGCAGCACTTTGAGTATTTCTGTCCTTTGTAGGGCTGAACAATAACTATTCCCTCGTGTGAGTATGCTACATTTGTTTCTCCATTCATCAGCTGATAGAAATTTGGGTGGTTTTCACTTTTTGGCTGTTAGGAAGAGTGTTGCCATGAACACTTGTGCACAAGCTTTTGGGTGGACATACTTTCAAATCATGGGTATAAACCCAGGAGTGGAGTTGCGGGGTCATACTATAACTGCCAGACTGTTTGCCAATGCAACCACACCATTTTCTATCCCCACCAGCAACGTGCGAGGGTTCCATTTACTCCATCTTTTCGCCAGCACTTACTATTGTCCGTCTGATGTGTGTATTTTGTCAGCAAATTTAGAAGTCCATTTATACCGTCGCTCACTGGCACCTTCTTCACTCTTTGACACACGGGACACAGCTACGCAGCCGGGACTAGGAAGCAGGTGGAATCTCTCCCCTCTTCACCCTGAAATTTGGGTCACACACCCAAAGGGAATATAGACTCATTCTTCACAAGGTTTGAATGTGGACATGTGAGTCTCATCGAATAACGAAAACATGTCTCACACAACCCGGATGCCAGGCCCTGTCAGCCTAGACAGCAGTAAACAATTTGTCCCTGTAATACTGCATAAGTAATAGCTATTAGATTCACATGCTGAACCGGCGCTCTGGCCTTGTGTTGGCAGAGGTGACAGCTCAAAGAACCTTCGCAGCTTTCAGATTGGGCGGCTAAGCAAACATTGCTGTCGGTTAAGATCCAGCGGGAAAGCAAGAAGGCAGCAATTTCCGATGTCACAGCCAGGAACACATAGGGGGAGGTGCATTTCTTTACCCAGCTTGGAATATAAAGGACAGATATTCTCCATTTGCCAATGCATGGAGGAAGGAACAAAAATGGGTTAGCATTGTTTAAAGCTCATAACTGCAACCATAAATCAGCAAATTAGCTAATGATGGCCTCTGGGTAGTGATACATGATGAAAAACAAATGAGGAAAGGTACTCGAGCATCACACTTGGTAGCTGCTGAAAAAATTAAAGTTCCATCTTCATAAAAACACTGTTTAAGGGATGTGATAAAGGGTTGTGCCCTGGTAGCAGAACAATTACTGCTTCAAATGAGTATGTTTTATAATAAATGCTACCCCATCAACTGTGCTTTTCAATGCTAACTCTTGTAAATGATTCATACTGTTCCCAGGAAGAGGCAAGTGTGGGGCTCATTTGAAAAGGCGCAGTCAGTCCTGTCTCAGCCGAGTGCGTGGAAAAAACAAGTGTTTAATCCGTACTACTAAAACCCAGGCCCTGTCACCAGGAAGGGCCCAATAAAGATTTATTAATGAGGTTGCTTATAAAATCAGAGAGTCCCATTAATCTTTGTAAAACCAAATTAATCTTCTCGATCTCTTGTTTACTTTCTATATCTATTTTGCTGCTTTATTTTAAATGTAATGATGAAATTTTAAGAGGCTGAATAATGTTACAAATATCTTCAAGAAGTATTTGCTGAATGTTCTCCACCTTTGTACGAGAGGAGGAAAACTGAAAGACGGAGACAGCCCCCCCAGAGGGCTGACAGTCCACTAATCATGCAAAACCGTACCTAGTACTTTATTTTATTACCTATTTTCAGACGATTTAAATAGCAGTAAGGGAGAGTAAGATGTAAGGAAAGCTTAAATGGAGACTGGTAGGTTCCAGTTAGAGTTTATTAGATGCTTGCTTTACCTTAAAAATAAGGAAACTAGGGGCGCCTGGGTGGCTCAGTTGTTAAGCGTCTGCCTTTGGCTCAGGCCATGATCCTGGAGTCCTGGATGGAGCCCTACATCGGGCTCCCTGCTCACCAGGAAGCCTGCTTCTCCCTCTCTCACTCCCCCTGCTTGTGTTCCCTCCCTCGCTGTGTTTCTCTCTGTCAAATAAATATATAAAATCTTAAAAAAATAAATAAATAAGGAAACTACCTTTTCTTATGATTAGTGCAGGCAGAGCTCAAATGCCCTGAGATTTTAGAACCGTGAGTTGTTTTAAGGGCAACTCCAAGGCTACAAATTCAGGTTTATCTTGATAAAAAAAATTTTAGCTGTCAC
The DNA here is from genome assembly GCA_004023965.1 of Spilogale gracilis. Classification (NCBI taxonomy): domain Eukaryota; kingdom Metazoa; phylum Chordata; class Mammalia; order Carnivora; family Mephitidae; genus Spilogale; species Spilogale gracilis. Next base: position 78,832 of record PITA01007758.1, read on the forward strand.
ATTTATTTCCAGGATTTAGTAAACAAATGTGAAACACATGGCCCCCAGCCATCACTGGGGTCTGTTGTTTGGGCTCCATGTCTTTGACTGAGTTCATAAGGATCATTTTCTGTGTTCTCAGGGCATAAAATGTGGGGAGGTTGGAGTTAGGGAGCTGCTTTCTCCTCCCCACAGACCAGCCAGTTGAGAATTAAAGTTCTCCTCCTTTCCAACCTCAGCTTAATGAGCTCAGTTGGGATGCCGACATCGAGGACTTGCTATGGAACGCAACTGGCACAAAGGTCACCCAGTAGGCCCCGCATCACCGTGCGCCATCACATCTGTCGGTTTGGGTGGGAAGGGGTCTCCTCCCCCTGTCTCAGTGGGCACCCATAGTTGTTTTTGTCTCTCTCCCTGCCCGGAACCCCTATGAGAAAGCCAGTTTAGCATTAGCTAGTTAGAAGCAGTTCATATGATTTATTATCATCTCTTTTTCTTGTTGCAGAGAAATGTAACCACCAAACTGGTCCTCTTTCCTTTTTTTGTCCTTTGTTTTTTGTTTTTAGCAAGCACTTGTCCAAAGAACTGAAAGTAGCTTTAACTCCTTTTTTTTTTTTTAAGAATTTTTTTTAAGATTTTATTTATTTGAGAGACAGAGAGTGAGAGAGAGCATGAGAGGGGAGAAGGTCAGAGGGAGAAGCAGACTCCCTGTAGAGCTGGGAGCCTGATGTGGGATTTGATCCCCAGGCTCTGGGATCATGACCTGAGCTGAGCAGTGGCTTAACCAACTGAGCCACCCGGGTTCTCTGAAAGTAGCTTTAACTCTTATGTGTTACATCAATTATTAAGAAAATATGCTATTATTAAAGGTACTAAGTTATGTGTTACAGTTGGAATATATGGACTGAGATGTTGCAGGTAGCCAAACAAAATTATATTTAGGTTATCTACTTTTATAATGTCAAAAGGCATTATTTTTGATGCTGTAAAAAAAAAAGATCCCTTGCTACTCGTATGATACAGGCAAATATATATTTTTAAATATATGCATCTTTAATATCATTTTAAATGAAAATCCTGGGGGTGTTTGGTCAAGTTTTTACTCTAAATTGAAAACATTGTAAAAGTCATTTGAAAGTTCTTGGAAAATGGTCCTTCTTTTTGCTCAATTTTTTGTTTTTGTTTTCTTGCCCCAGTGGTAATAGAGAACAAATATTGTTACATAAAAGTAACAAAAAAGACTAGGTGGATAATTTCACTGAAAATATTTTGCTTAAAATTAAGGCACAGACATTATGTGGATATTTTCATTACAAATAAATTTTTGCTCCAACGGGAGAAGAAATGCATTGATCTGGGAAACCTGGGTGGCTCAGTTGGTTAAGCGACTGCCCTCAGCTCAGGTCATGATCCCGGAGTCCCAGGATCGAGCCCCACATCGGGCTCCCTGCTCGGCAGGAGGCCTGCTTCTCCCTCTCTCACTCCCCCTGCTAGTGTTCCCTCTGTAGCTGTGTTTCTCTCTGTCAAATAAATAAATAATCTTCAAAAAAAAAAAAAGAAGAAGAAGAAATGCATTGATCTCCTTTTCTCCTCCATCTTTCCTTATCATCTGTTCTTCTTCTGATACACATATGATATGCATGCTCCTCCTTTTAGGCAGTCTTTTTGTTTTTTCCTAATCTAAGTGTCCAAACACCTGTGTTCTTGACCTTTCACCAACTTTTAGTAACTTATTAATACAGCAGTTCTTCACTTTTTACATCTTGGCTAACTTTCTTACTTTACAAATCATTTCAATTTTACTATTCTAGGAAGACCAAAACCATAACATTTTTTTAAAAAGGCTTAGAAAATTTATTAACTTGTCCAATCTCACAGAGAAAATAAGTAACAAACATGGAATTTAAACCCAGCCAACAATGGACCCAAACACTTGACTATTAAGTGCTTCCACCTTTTGGAAATTAGGCTTGCGTGCTACCCATTCATCCACCTATCCATCTCTTTAATCATTTATTCACTCCTTCACAAACGTTTATTACTTAGTGGTTTGCTACTAGCTATGCCCTTGCTAGGCACAAGATATACAGTGCAAAGCAACTAGAAACAGTCGTGAAGTAGGTAGAATAATAGAGAAATTATCAGTAATAAGTGCATAACTACATATTATAATCTAATTGGAGTAAGAAAAGTAGATATTGCCTTGAGACAGAATGGGTGACTATTTTAGATTGGAGGCTCAGAGAAGCTTTGTTTTTACTGTGGAAAAGGCTTTACTATGAGATCCGGAGGATGTGAATAATAAGCCAGTTATAGCAAAGGGAACACCGTTCCAGCCAAAGGAAGGGCATCCACAAAATCCCTGAGGAGGGCAAAGGGTTGGCCTATTTAAAGGAATCTAGAGTTACTGGAACATTGTAGGAGAGTGGTGAGAAATGACTTTAGAGATGGAGGCATGGGTAGATGAGACACAACTTTTACTCATGTTGAATTCTTTTTTTAACCTTATGCAATAAGAAATCTTTGAACTTTAAAATAAGAGAATATATGTACATGTTTGGGTTTTTTTAAAGGTCACCCTAACTTTAGCATAGGAAGTGAATTGGAAATAAGGAAGAGAATAGGAACCAGTTATGAATCCATTATTTAGTCCAAGTGAAAGATGATACTGGCTTGACTTGCTGTGGTGATGGGGATGGAGAAAAGCAGATGAACTCAGGTATATTTCTATTTACAAACAATTCTGGAGCATGGATAAATCACAAATCATCCTGGGCTTTTTAAAAAATATTTTGCTCATTTATTTGACACAGAGAGAGAGAGAGAGAGATCACAAGTAGGCAGAGAATCAGAGAGAAAGAGAGAGGAGGAAGCAGGCTCCCCCCTGAGCAGAGGCCCGATGTAGGCCTGGATCCCAGGACCCTGAAATCATGACCTGAGCCGAAGGCAGAGGCTTTTAACCCACTGAGCCACGCAGGCGCCCTTGGGCTTTGATTTTTTTTTAAGATTTTATTTATTTATTTATTTATTTATTTGAGAGAGAAAGAAAGTGAGCCTATACTGGGGGGAGGTCAGAAGGAAAGAGGAAATCTCAAGCAGACTCCCCGCTAAGCTCAGAGCCCAACTTGGGGCTCCATCTCACACCCCTGAGATCATGACCCTGAGATCATGGCCTGAGCCAAAATTGAGAGTCTGAAATCAAGAGTCAGACACTTAACCGAATGAATCACTCAGATGCCCCACAAATCATCCTGGGCTTTACAGTCTCCTTTATATCTTTCCTGGAGTTTACACTGCAAAGAAGTTGAAGAAGGAAATAGAAATTAAGGAGTTTTGGTTTCTTAGAAGAGACAGTAAGGTGCTTTCATTATTGTATTACAATAATCGTGTATGTATTTTTGAAATAAATTAAAAATAGAAATGTTTCCAAGATATGTGAAATAATATTGAGAATAATGTTCTTTGTTTATGAGAGGGATAGTGATATGATATCCTTTCCTTAATTTTTTGTATCTTTGACTTAACCATTACTCAAATATAAGTGTAACTTAAGAACTGTTTTAGTTTGAAGATCTCAAAAATTAAGACTTACATAATAAATTTGACAACATAAGCTTCTTAAACAAAGTTGGTTGTGTATTTCCAAATTTTTACATCATAACACTTGTATATGTGGGAGAAGTATTACATGTCAACACTGAACTGAGACCATCTGTTATTAATCCCTTTGGAAAAATCCACATGTGGGTAGAAAGAATCTAATCAGTGTGCTTCGTCCATGCCTTTCCCAAACTGGTCTTCACTTTTCTTAGATCTAAAAAAAAAAAAAAAAAAAAAAAAAAAAAATGGTGTTGTGTTTAAATTCCTTCTGACTTATTCTTGTACCAGAAGAGGATCTTTTTTTCATTGTCTAGGACTCAGATATGTATTTCCCTCCTTGGCCATGCAAAGGGGCACCTCTTCATACTACTCCTGCATGTGTCTAGGTTCTGCACCTCCATTTCTGGCTCCAATGCTCTAAATTCCTGAGTTACTGAATGAGAGTTGGTCACAGAAATTGTTGAGAAAGAATGTTCCTGTAATTAGTCAGTGGTCTGCTGCAAGGTGTTAATTAGTTATTTCTCCCAGAAAAAAAAAATAATAAAAAAAAACAGAACCAAAAATCACAAGTGGTAACTGGTCACTAGCTCAGTTTCCGTATGGTCCTTCATGCCAGCATAAAATGGCTGTTGGTCTTTTGAACCTTGTAAGTTTGAATCAGGAGCCATCCCTGCTGATGTAATCATTCCTTACCTGTTCCCACCAATCACATAATTGTAACACTGAGGAGCAGAAAGATAAAAAGATGACAGGAATATTCTTCTTAAGTAAATGTCTGAATGTTCTTGACTTACGCGAAAGCTGACTGCTTTTTTACTTCATTGTCATGAATCCATTGTTTTCTTGGACCTCCGCCAAAATAGTCAGCGACTCATGTCTAGCTGTTGGCGCCTAAGGAAGGATTATCTCCTGAGTAAAATATGTTTGGTGACAACTGTTGCAGAAAAGCATGCAGGATCCTGTGTTAAAATTATATCCCACATATTCCCACTATTTCAGTAGTTTCTAAAATGTGGAACAATAATGTATACTTCAAATCATTATGTGATACCAAATACTAATGCTTTGTCTTGAGTTAGTAATAGGATAAAACATGTGCTGATATGTGAATTATATTTCCTTGTTTCTTTTTAAAAAGTTATAATTAGGGGCTCCTGGGCGGCCCAGTTGGTTAAGCGACTGCCTTCGGCTCAGGTCATGATCCCGGAGACCCAGGATCGAGCCCCACATCAGGCTCCCTGCTCGGCGGGAAGCCTGCTTCTCCCTCTCTCACTCCCCCTGCTTATGTTCCCTCTCTGGCTGTGTTTCTCTCTGTCAAATAAGTAAATAAAATCTTTTTTAAAAAAGTTATAATTAGCATTAGCATATCTACTGGTGTACGGAGGTTTTAAAAATATGAAATTTGCCTTACATGGAGTCTGTGCATAGGGAAATCTGAGGATGTATATGGAATATGTGATCAAAGCTTCCTGCATTTAAGGTTAACCCAGAATGGTACTCTACATTTATTTAGTATACCTTATTACACATTTAGGATCTTTTAAAAAGTCCTTATCTCCCCGATGTAGAAGGACTGTGTCATGGATGCTGAATTCTGCTCTACTGCTCAATAGATAAATTCTTAAACTTCAAATAATTTGTTTTCTAATATATAAATGTTTTTTAAAAATAACATGCTGTCTGCATATTAATGGGGGGAAAACGGGATTTTAAGTCTCTTGTCAACACCAACTAATTAAAGTGTAAATACCCTGGTGTCCCAAGAGTCATGGTGATTATAGGTTGCTTAACCTTCACTGCTATTAATCTGTTGTCTGTATTCATGCATATGTGCATATTCCATCATGAATTTCTGACTAATAGGTGAAACACTATAGGTGTACCATTATCTAATAGGTGTAACACTATAGATAGCCACATTACTTTTAGCCACTTGACACTTCATCCTTACTAAATAATTGAAGAGAGGTCATCGACATCCATTTTATTTCTCTAGTTAGTTACAGCACTGATGTCTGAATACAAATTAGATTCATCTGTTGCAAATAACACAAGGCAGTCATAGGATTTTTCATGCTGCAGACACATTTTTCTTATTTATTAGGAGCATTAAAAATGTGTCCCACCTAATTTTATCTGAGTAGATAGATAATAAAACATGAAAAATTTCATAAAGTAAAAAAAAAAAAGGCAGGCTGCTTGATCTTCATGTCATTTGTCAGCTTTTCAGATTCATCCCATGATGCATGTGTCTTTTATAGAGAGAAATTATGAAACTCACCTTATTTGGAGTCTGTGTATAAAGGAAATCTAATATATGGGATACATCAGTAATATTTCTGCATTCACTACCAAAACTGCCACATGGAGAGAGGGTCCAAGAGTAGCTTGAATAACACTTTGTGTCAAACAAAATGGTGGCAAAGAAGAGATCACGCTAGTTGATATTATTGATCAGACGCATAAATGCCCTACACAGTTCTCATTCCATATGGTAGATAGTAAAAAGGAAACCTAGACTGAGAATCAGAAGACATTATTATTTCGGCTGCACTCCTCCTGAGTTAGGTAACTTGTGTGTAGCACTTAAACCTTCATGAACCTCAAGACTATGACTTTAAATCCTAAGGAGCGCAGCTTAACGTAGATAGCTTATTAAATTGCTCACAATGTTTGTCATTCCCGGGAAACTTTCCCAAGTTTAAAAAATAATAAACACCAGGGGTGCCTGGGTGGCTCAGTCGTTAGTATCTGCCTTTGGCTCAGGTCATGATTCCAGAGTCCTGTGATCGGGTCCCACATCGGGCTCCCAGTTCTGCAGGAAGCCCTCCCCTTGCTTCTGTTCCCTCTCTAGCTGTGTTTCTCTGTCAAATAAACAAATAAAATATTTTAAAAATAATAATAATAATGAACACCACATTGTCCATATGCACGTGGAAGGCTGAGGGAATAAATAATGGTCATTAGATTTCAAAAGTGATTCATTCATTCATAATGCAGCAGCATATTCTTCATTTTCTTAGTATCTTAACTGTTCCCATTGGAATCTGTCTTAGAAATGTTGCATGTAATTACATGCAGTGACGACACAGTACATTTATGTCTGTATTTTTGAAATCCAGAAATGATGTCAGTATCATATGCTTTTATTCTAGGAAAGTAAATCAAAAATTTTTTCAAGGGTTTGGGGAAACCTCAGGTACATTCTATGTTAAGATAATAAGTCCTTGTCTTCCTACAGTACCCTGTTCTGTTCAAAGCTTTTTCATATTCATTATCTCAGTAGATCCTGGCAATGGCAGTGTGAGATGGCTCTAGCTGATGGCACTATCTCTATGCTGTGGGAAGGGAGAAATGCAACACTATGATTAATGAGCTGTGTCCGAGGTTCACACACAACTGATTAGTAAAGGACCCTTGACACTTACTCAATGATTTTTCTTACACCTCACTGCTACTGCAATTAAAACACATTAATAAGAAACATGCCTACACAGTCATCCTCTTAAATGAAAGGAGTGTTTTTAAGGAACCTCTGCAAGGGATAGAGTCTGCAGTTGTCACCTCCATCTGCATGAGTCAGAACGTCAGCAGGGGATGTTGGCTGCATCTCTACAGACTTAAAAGCTCCAAAATTCAAATGTTGAACCTCAGCTCTTCTCACTTCCCTAATCAAATTGGCAAATTAAAAAATCTGACAAGAGTAAAATCTGTAATAGGGAAGGCATCATTCTGGCTGAAAAGAATTCTGGTGAAACACTGTTAAATGTACTTCTCATCCCTTTGCTTTGTTCAGTGTGGGTGCTTAATGTTTGAAAAAAAAGGAAGAAATGGAGAGTGAGAGATGCAGGAAGGAACGAAAGAAGGAAGTAAGGAAGGAAGGGGGAGAGGAGGAGGAAATGAATTAAGTAAGTTTCCTATCAACAATTCATATGTTTATTATTTTAAAAATTTACAGTGGTAAGTTTTAATAAATCTTGAGGTAAGCAGATATGACTCCAGTTTATAACTAAACATAAAATAGAATTGCATTTTCCTATTGAATTATCCTTTTTACATAAAAGACACCTATGCATTAAGATTTAATCAATGTGACTTATTTCCAGTATACTCTTCCTAATGAGATTTGTATGGTGAACTCTACCAAAATGAGAAGGCAAGCAAGTCTCTACTTTATGATTCTCAGCTGCTAAGCATGTTGGCACAGTGACATCTTTGCATTTGCTTCTAGAGTAACACATATAAAAAATGCAAATACAATAGACGCCCTTAAAGCAAAAGGAATTAACTTTTAAGAGTATTCTTTACTGTAATTATGATAAAGAAAATTAAAACAGAATCAGAACTACCAAAGGTGAAAAAAAATCATCCTCTCTGCTGTTAATTAGTTTTATGATGCTAAGTGATTACATTTACATGTTCACTTCATTATGAAATTTCATTGTGTCTTATATTTCATATGCCCATTAAACACATATTTTTGTTTTTAAATAACAATACTGAGAAAACTTTTGGGTTCCAAAAATGAAGAAAATACACTTGGCCACACAAAATAGTTCTCATTATATGAGTCACTCTGTCTCAAGAGCATTTTTTTAATACTATTAATGCTTAGTAATAAATACAAAAATAATCTGAATGATTAAATAAAAGTAAAATAGAAATACTCCTGAGGTTAATGGAAACATAAAGGCATGGAAAATGAAAATAAAATGATTTTCTATTTAGAAAATCTACCCACTATATAGATCAAGTCATCACTATTTATCAGATGTTTGTCCATTTCTATGTTATGTCTGTGTGTAGTCTTCAGCCAATCTCTGGTTGTAACAGTCATTTAAAAAAAGGTTCAAATGAAGGGTAGAAGGCAACAGAGAGGTGGGAGAGACAGAAAAATGGCCAGAGGGAGGAAGGAAGGAAGGGAAGAGAGATAGAGAAAAGAGAGAGACAGAGCTTTTCTTTTTTCTTTCTTCTTCCTTTTTTTTAATTTTAAAGAAATTGAAAGTTGCTCAGGGATATTATGTTCTTTCAATAGGTTTTCTCAAAAAGTCCCAGAAATATATTTTGCTGGAGAGAAACTGGGCACAAGTTCAGTGTAACCGTAGTATTTTTCACACCAAAATGTCTGGAGCTGCACTTGCCCTTGGAAGAGCTTTTCAAGTCATTAAAGCCTGTCTTGTCCAACTACCTCAAATGATGAATGATGGAAACTATATGCTGGGGTTTCATTTAATTTGTATCTGGAAGGAATGTTATAGCTCATGACCAAATGTCTTCCAAATAAACACCTTGCTGATTGATGTGATGCATCATGAGACAGAAGGTTTTTTGAATTGGGAATATATGATAGAAGCCGAACATATGGTTTTATATAGGAAAAGAGACTCTTCTAGAATGTGTGAATGCAATAGCATTTTCAAAGCTATTTCAACAATATTATATTTTAGAGATGTTAGCAATTGCCTGGCCTAGAATTTAATCAACAGCAAGGCTTTGAAAAGACTCCAGGACAAAGAATGTAGGTAATGTGAAAAATGTCACTCAGGCCAGAGTGCCTTGCTAACAAATTGTCATGATTCTATGCTACAGGAATCATTCATATACCAATGTCAATAATAGCTCCACAAACTGTAATTTCATAGATACTCAGATATCTAATGTAAATGGCCTGCCTTTTTGTCTTTAAGTTCTATTCTGGTAAACTCATTGAAATAATTAAAAAGAGGTGGTGCTTTTCAGGAAAGTTGTAACCAAAAGAAATTGGCCAAATTGACCTGTGTGTATCAATGAAGATCAGCATAAATTGCATATGTCTGATCTGGTTATAATGTACTAAGATACTTACAAAATTTACTTTCAAATCATTATTTGTTAATATTAAATTAGTATTAATTTCAATTTACTATTTTAAACATAAAAATATGTAACCTAAATCTGATCTTCAACAACACTGAGGAATTAACATTCTTTGCTATGACTTAAAAACAGTTCTGATGCAATCATATAAACCCATTCAGACACAAAGGACTTTGAGATTACATCCCACAGGTCTTTTTTTTTTTTTTTATTGTTACTAAATTTTTTTTTTCCAGTGTTCCAAGATTCATTCCCCATTCCCCACACCCAGTGCTCCACACTTTAGGTGTCCCCAGTACCCACCACCAGGCTCTCCCACCCCTCCACCCCCCTCCCTCCAAGTCCCTCAGTTTGTTTCTGTGTCCAAAGTCTCTGATGTTTCGTTTCCCTCCCTGGATTACCCTAGTTCCCATTTACTTTCCTTCTCCCACAGTCTTCCAGTTTACCCCTCATGCACCGCAAGTAAGTGAAACCATGCAATACTTGACTTTCTCTTCTTGGCTTATTTCACTCAGCATAATCTCTTCCAGTCCAGTCCATGTTACTACAAAAGTTGGATATTCGTCCTTTCTGATGGAGGCATAGTATTCCATTGTATATATGTACCACATCTTCTTTATCCATTCATCTGTTGATGGGCGCCTTGGCTCTTTCCACAGTTTGGCGATTGTGGCCATTGCTGCGATGAACATTGGGGTGCATATGGCCCTTCTTTTCACTACATCTGTATCTTTGGGGTAAATGCCCAGTAGTGCAATTGCAGGGTCATAGGGTAGCTCTATCTTTAATTTTTTAAGGAATCTCCA